>RJWM01010411.1:0-63611 GCA_004363535.1 Dasyprocta punctata | reverse complement strand
TTTTTTATTGTTGAGTTGTAGGAATTCAGATATTTATTGCTTATCAGATATATGATTCATAAATATCTCTGCCATTTTGTAGGTTACTTTTCATTGTCTGTATAATCTTTAAGAAGGTATCTTAAAGCTGTGTGATTTGAACTGTAAATATTAATGTATTTTATAGTATATGTATTGTGAATGGGACCTTTTACTATTAGAAGACTAACCTACTTCACATATTGTCATAGCAGTGTTTTATCCTATTACTCACAGAACAGATCCAATTTTTATCCTTCCCTGCTCTCTGACAGACCTGTAAGTTCTGCAACGTTTCTCTCTTAAGAATATTAGAGAAGCTTCCATCCATCTGTTTTCTTCACTTTCTCCTTTGTCTATACAAGTGAAGCCGAAGTGTCACCAGGCTGGTGAGTCTGGAGGAAGCATGGGCCTTGAGGGCTCTCTCTGAAACCTGTGCCTGGCCGTGGTTGGCCAGTTTCTCATCTCTGCTTTTGCTAATTCGGCCAGGTGTCCTTGCCTGGCAGTCATAGGTTGCAGTTCTACCCCGGACAGCTGTGCTCAGATCAAGGTCTCTCCACAGGAAGGCCCCAAGAGCTAGATTTTAGGGAGAAAAAGTAGAAAGTCATGTGAATCCCATCCTCTAGTTTAGCTTTATAGTAATAAGAGCAGATATTTTGGTTCGTACTTGACCCTATGTCTATTTCTCAATCAGTTTGAAATCTTGAAGAAGATGAATGATATCTTTCAAAACTACCTTTCAAATTCTAACACAGAATTATCTGTGGTTCAGATAGATTTGTATTTTAGTGTTCTATTCTTGTAAAGTGTCTGCCTTATTTTCCACTGACCTTTGGAGAAAGTCACTGAAATAAAGTGGGAATAATGCAGGAGTCCTGGGGAAGCGGGAATTAGCAGCATTTTAATTTCTTTCTTAGGTTTTTGAAATCAAGACATTTTTCTCTATTAAAAAACAAAATAATCTTGAGAGGTTGAGGCAGGAGGATCACCATGAGTTCAAGGCCAGCCTAAACTGCATAGTGAAACCCTATCTCAAAAAAAAAAAAAAAAAAAAAAAAAAAAAAAAAAAAAACATTGTCACAACCGTGAAACATTAAACCTTCCTGGAAATTTTTCCTGTTTTAATTGATACTTCCCTATTCTATTGGGTGTTTCTTTTCCTAGATGTCCTGTTCCAGTGAGGAGGAAACTGTGGGGAGGCCAAGGGGATCAAATCCGAAGAATAGTCTTTAGAGCTAGAAAGTGCCTTGGGTGATCTTGTGAAGTATGTTTTTCATAAGTAGTAAGAGATTGTTTAGTCCATTTTGTGCTACTGTAACAAGATATCATATATAAGGCACTTTATAAAGAACAGAAATTTACTTCTCACAATTCTGAAGGCTGGGAAGTCTAAGGTCCAGGTGCTACTGCCAGCAAGGTTCTGATTGCTTTGCTTCAGAATGGCATCCAATTGCTTCATGACTTAGAGGGAAAACACTCTTTATCTTCGCATGAAAGAAGGGGCAGAAGAAGCAAAGACAGGACCAAGCTCCCAGTGTTGGACTGTTTTATAATTGCACTAGTCCCTTTAGGAGTACAGTGACCTCACTACCTAAACACCTCCCAATAGGCTCCACCTCCAGTGCTGTTGGATTGAGTAAGGGATTAAATTTCCAATTCGTGAATTCCAATTTGTGGGACACATTCAGACCAGAGCATAGATGTCAGTTTAAAGGGATTCTAGAGAGTTCATAATTTGATATCAATTTATGTTGAGCAAGAATTCAAAATATGACCACAGTCAATAAAGTGTTGGTGTGAGTTAATTTCTTAGAGGAGCAGGAAGTTTAGGAAGAGAAAATTTTGTAGGTACAGAGACCAAAGTAACCTGTCTTGGCTCAGAAGTCAAGACTGGGATGCTGGCAGAAACTGAAGGGGCCATGGGGAACATGAAGCATGTATCATGGCACCAAAGGACACAGATTCAACAAGACAGACTATCTGGGTTCTAGCAGATACTGGTAAAATTTTTGATAGTTTTGGAAAGACCCAGTACAAAACTGGATGCTGTAGATTTAAAAAAAAGCTTTAAATTGTTTGGCCCTTCTACTGAGAATGGAGATCTATGTTTCTTCCCTTAAAATAAGGTAAGCCCCTTCCCTACTTTGACAAGTATTATACAGTTAACGACGCTATTTCAATTTTTGAGTGCAAGCCATTCTCGTCTCTTGAGACTGCCTGTTTTTGCATCAAATTACTTGGGATAGTCACTCTCAGAACAAACCTGACTTATGAGGAAGTCAAGTACCACGATCAAAAGACCCAGGTAGAAGAGAATTTAGGGTTCCAAGCGGCAGTTCTGGCTAAAATCCTAGTTAACAGCAAATCGATTTACTGGCCTCTGTGGAGTATAGACAAGCCTTTCCCACTGAGTCCTGTCTGAACTGAGCAAAATAAAGGACTACTGCTTTAGGCAAATAGAATTTGGGGTGGTTTTATCACATGGCAACAGCTAGACCAGACAGCAATAGCAGTGGGGCATTCTTTAAGAATTTTGCAGGCAATATAGTGCTCATGAATTAAAAAGCATGGGCAGAGAAAAAACAAGAATTTTCCTAGGGGAACAGTTGAGAAATGGAACTTAAATTTCTCTAAAATGAAAGATGGTATGATACAAGTCATAAGCAAAATTAAAATTCCAATTTTGCTTATGACTTGTGCAATGATTTGCTTTTTGAAGAATGAATGAACTGTATGCATTCTAATATAGTTTCTTAATCAGGAGAGAAATGTTTGTAGCTGTATAATTGTATGCACAGGGATATGCACAAAATGCTGTAGGTCTTTGTGGGAAGAATAACTGATTCTCCCAGAGAAATCAGGGAAAGCCTGACAGAGAAAGTGGTATCTCTGCTGTCCTGGAAATGAACATGAGTAACCCAGACCAATGTAAAGGACAAACAATGGAGTGGGAGATAAATATCTGTAATTGACATGAGAATCCAAAGTTAAAATCTTTCATATTGATAAAAAAAACCAACCAACCAAAAAATCAATTAAAAATAGGTAATTCATGGAAGAAAGACAAATCAGCAATAAGCATTTAAAAAGATGCTGAATATCAGCAATAGCCCAAGAAATGATACTTAATAGGAATAAAATATATACCATTATTTGCTTATTACTCTATTGGAAATTCAAAATGTCGATAACCTCCAATAAAAGTAAGAAAGGTAGGAAAGGCTGTTCTGCTATTGTGTTGGTGAGACCTTGGATTGATGCCACCATTTGGAAACTGGAAAGCATTCAAACAAAAAATGCTCACATCTGGAGACCCAGAAGCTGTAGCCTTGAGCATATAGACCTGGAAATGAAAGCACTACTAAGGATAAAGATACAGTGATGCTTTTGCTGTGATACTGGCCATCTTTTCACATGTCTTGATAGAATGACTTATCTAGAAAGAAAAAGATATCCAGTTGTAGAGAATAAGTTTATGAACTGATCACTTACACTTCTTTCATGCTGCAGAATATTATGCTGAGCCCCAGGTTTTCTGTTAAACTCTTAGGTGTGTAAGCTTAGATGCTTGGGCTTTCTGTTATTTGCTACCATGCACATTACTATTGGAAACCTAGGTCCAAGGCCAGAATCAAAAATTGTGTTTTTGAGATCATAGACCTAAAGTCTCCAAGTTTTAATTATTTTTTTAAGATGACATTCCTTCTTTAAAATTGAATCTACAAGCTGGACTTGGTGGTGCACACCTGTAATCCCAGCACTCAGGAGGCTGAGATAGGAGGATTTCCATGAGTCTGAGGCCAGTCTGGGTTATATACTGAGTTTAAGCCTAGTCTGAATGACATAGCAAGATCTTGTCTCAAAAACCAAACCAAAACCAAAGCAAGCAAAACAAAAAAATTACACCTCCAACCAAAAATTTTTTATGGGAAGTAGAATCCATTGTTTTTAGAGTAATGACAAAAAAGACCCATGATCTGAGATTAGGTCTGATAGGTCAGAGTCTGACAGTTCCGGAAACAGAGATGCATTCATAACGCAGAACAAGGTAGTAGAACATGACTCCACTTTCACTTCCAACCTTGGATCCTGCTGAGGTAGATAATGTTAGGACAAAAATGTGTCTCTTGATTTCTGTCCAGAAGGAGACAGATTCCTCTGCTCAGGAAAAGGCATACATGCATATTGTCCTTTTCTGAGAAGGATAGGATTTTCTCCTGCTCTGTTTTGTTTAAACCCACTATGACTCCTACTTGATCAGCCTTAGTCCAAATACATCTTTTCTAAACTATAGAGTTTATAATCACGTATAAATGCACAAAACTCAAGGAATTTCTAAATTACATGACTGTGTAATTCTCTTGACAAATGAATCTAGCCACTAGTCCCCAGGATAGTAAGGCAAACTTCTGATCCCATGACTGACCCTGTTCTCCAAATTACCTGTAACCACCATCTCCTTCCTATCACATACTCAAACATCACTCAAACTTCAGGCATTCAAGTGAGATTAAGCATTTTTTCTTTTTTTACAGTCTCCAGTTCCCAGCACAGTGGAACAAACACTCCTCACACTGCCCCTACTAGTGTAACTAAACATCCGGGGGAGTGCATGTGTGCTGGGGACCCTGATGAGGGGAGACACAGGCAGATTGGGGCAAGAGATCACAATTCCACACACCACCGGCTCAGTAAGTGCTAAGCCTCTGAAACACACCCTGCCCTCAGTCGGTCCCTTCGTGTATGTATAACCCAGACAGCAAAAGCTCCAGAAAATCCCTCTTTCATGTCTAAGCAGCAGGAAAGAGGATCTCTGAAGGTCAGGAAGAAAGGGAGATGTCCTGTTTGTCATTACTGATTTTGTGCGTCCAGTGTCTCTGTCCCAGCCCTGGCCATCCCCCATGGCAGCGGTGACAGTGACAGCGGAGGCTGCCATGGTGGTGCCGCACCTCTGAGCTGGGAAACCTCTGTGTCCTAAGAGCCCAGGCTGCAGTGCTGTGGGGGAGTTCACACTGCTTTCCCCTTTCCCCCGTCCTTTTCACTACTTACACGGTGGCCGGAAGTGCGGGGCAGGGTGAGGAAAGTGGAGCCCTGCTTTCAGGCCAGGGGACCCGGAAGGAAGCTGCTTTGGGACAAATTTCCGGCACTGAGTCAAGCCAGGAGGTAAGAAGCCAGAAAAGGTGAGGGAGCCGCCTTCCCCTTTCTGCTCCTTAGCTCCTATTATATGGTCGCAGTCTGATTTTCTTAAAAGAAAACCTGATTGTTTTGTCAGTAGATGGAGAACTCTGAAGAACCACAGCTCTCAAGTGCACTTTCAGAGGACCTATTTTTCACTTTAAGAGCCATCCTAAGTTTTTCCATAATTGGAACTAGAGAATCTCAAACCATCCAAGGCTGCTGCTGGCTGCCTCCTGAGTGTCTGAGATTCTTTATTTGCTGATCCCATAGGCTACTAAACTTTTATTAATATGTTGAAAAGAAAACACTGCTAGTATGTTACACTTCTTGGGGGCAGCAATAAACAGAAATATATCATCCAAACCATAAGTACAAGCCACATTTGTGTTTTGGTGGAAGCATAAAAATTTTGGAGCATTAACTGCTTGTATTCCAAAAGAATAAGTGTCTCAAATTGATGAGCTAGATTGGAGAGACCAGAAAAATAGGAACAAATTAAAATCAAAGCAGTCAGAATGGAGGAAATAATAAAGAGTAGAGATCAGTGTAATTGAAATGGAGGGCCAGTCATAGTGGCACACACCTGTAATTCCAGCACTTAGAAGGCTGAGGCAGGAGGATTGTCATGAGTTTGAGGCCAGCTTGAGGTACACAGGGAGTTCAGGGCCAGTTTGGGCTATACTGGGAGACCTGTCTTTAAAAAAAAAAAAAGAAAGAAAGAAAGAAAAAAAGAAAAAAAGAAGAATCAGAAAAGCAATGGAAAAAAACTAACAAAAAAGTTGCTTCTTTGAAAAGTTCAATAATGAAAATTACCAATATTAGACATGAAAGATGGGTTTTACTATGAACCCCACCGTCACTGAAAGTACAATAAAAATGCATGACAACTCTGTACAAATGAATTCAACAACTAAAATAAAATAAACCAATTTCCTCAAAAACCACAAATTACCAAAGTTACTCAAGAAAGAAAAGCAAAAAGAAACAATTAAAGTAATTTAATGTGATTAATTTATCCCCAAATACATAAAATATTAGCATTTATCATGTAATAATTACTAATAAGATGTTTTAATTTTTGTGCTAATATTTAAACAACAGTAGCACATCAGGATTTGAAATAGGTACATTTCAAATGACTAGTGGCTACTGCATATCCAATGTAGTAGATTTAAAGAATAGTCTAAATCTTCTAGGAAATATACACACAAGCACATGCACACACCTTGCTCAGGTAAAGTTTATAAATAAGCAATTATGTGCAGGACCAGAAAAGGTGAAATGATATTTCTTTCAGGGCTAAGATGTTAAAGCAAAGTAGACTGAATTATTTCCAACAGTAAGTTTTTGAAAAGGAGCAATAAAGCAGTATTATTAGACATGATCATCAAAGAAGTAAAAAAATTTTCCTAGCATAATATTTTAAAAGTATGCATGCATGTAAATGCACTTGTGCACATTTGGTAACCATTATAATTGGTTTTACTGTTTTCTTTAAAACAAATATGAAAACATTTTGAAACAATGAAAAGAAAACCTTGTATTAATCTAGTTTAAAAGGATGACAGTAATTAAATGGTGAATTGCCTGGTTACAAACTCTGGAAATATTACTGTACAGCTAATTAATAATTTTATATGTAGTTAATATTCTGTTCATTGTTCATCTGCTGCTCAGATATCCCTCAGTGGATCTCTTATGGTTATGTTGCTTAATAATGATAATATGGGAATCCAAATGCAATTCAGATAAAAATAGCTGAAAGGATTCTGTTACTATGCTTGGTTAAGTTTGCTTAACGTTGGTTAACAGATCATTAAAGATTGTGCGTTTTGTTACTTGAATGACGATCCTTGTTACTTGCGAGAATGCATTTTCTGTTAGCACATTTAGAAGACTTACTAACTTAAGAATGATTTTTGTATTGCTTCAAAGATTTGTGAATATTTCATATATGACTGGTTTTCATTTATGTTGTAGATGATGGCCTATTTTCTGAGTAATAGAAGAGGGATATAAATGTTATTGAAAAAATATGACCTCTAGAAACTTTGGTTTCATTCTATGAACAGATGCTCATATTTAATTACTGTTCTGTTTCCTAATGTCCTAGTGTTCATCAAGTCTTACGGAATGTGTCATTTTCTTTGTTGTTGCTTTTGTTTTTCATCAAGCGTGGTAGATTTTAAGTTCCGCAGTAAAACACATGTTGTAGTCAGGGTTTACAAGGGAAAAGATTAAATACAGGACTTATAATTTATAGGATTATTTTATAATATTCACCCAAAGAGTCAAATGCAAAAGAGTGCGGGAAATCTGTCCACACACTGGAGACTCAGAGAATCCAGCTGAGGGCCTGGATCTCACAGCAATGTCCTGCACGAGTCCAGCTGAAGACCTAGAGCCCTAGAGTTCAACTGGAGGCCTAGAGCTCATGACAATGTCTTATGCAGGTCTGTATCAAGGATCTGCTCTGGAAAGGCCCAAAGGCTGGTGGTGGAAGCTAGAAAGTCCGCGCTAGTGGGGTGAAGGGTCTGTGCCAGCAGGCTGATGGATCGGCACTAGCGCTAGGAAGCAATGCTGAGTAAGGAATCCTTAGCGACAGTGAGGTCCCAAGTTCTGCCAATGATGAGAACAGCCGAGTTCATGGCAGGAAAGCCAGCGCAACAAGCTTCTTCAGGATAATCAGCAGCACACCATCTTCCTCTCCAGTTCTCTTTTTACACTGCTGGCAACAGTCCTCAGGTGGGCCTTCCACACCCAGCACCATGCTGATTCAGTTCAGCTGGATGTTACAAATTGACCACTTGTTAATCAACCACAACACACAATGACATTCTTGATGTTTCCCTCTTCTATAGTATGTGTTTCATTTTTGTCTTCTTTACTGTGAGCATATTTCTGTCCCCAGGGTTTAGCCCTGTGCTTGGATTATATGCTCAATAAATGTTAATGGAATGAATGAAGAAATGAATGAATGAGTGAATATATGCATCCGTTATATAATTTCCATGTGGGAACAAAAACTAACAGTTAATCTCTGCATAGTAACAAAAGAAACAGGCAAAAAATGGACTGCAGGTAAGGAAATGCAACAGTATGATTTAAATGGTGTTCACGTAACTTGCTCCTGTACACAGCAGTTCTAAGGGTTTTAAGGAGCCTCAATTATTAATGCACAGAGCATTTGGGCTCTGAAGAGAGCATGGTTGGACTGATGAATTATTAATACTATTAGTTTTTCTGATTTGTGTCATTATTCTTTTAACTGAGCTGGAGGATGAATTTCCAAGTAAATTATTGATGGCCTCGGTTCAGAATGCTAAGTCAGCCTCCTTGGGGAAGCCTTCCCAGAGCCCCGGCCCCAGCCGGGTCTCATCTTCCTCCATTGAGGCTTCTCTGGGCTTCCCAAGCAACGCCCGTTATGTACAGGACAGTCTCACCCAAGGGTGGCACTTGCTCAAGTGTGCTTGTGTGAGACGCTCACATCCATGTCACTTTGGGTACCTGCTAAAAGACTGCTCTCAGGACCCCTACAAGGCGATTTATACTTGGCACCTGCAGCTCTAGCCCTCTGGAACTATTTTAATATTGGGCTGCTTTGTTTTACATATGTAAATATCTCTCATAAGACTGTAAGTCTTCCTCTAGATAGAGATTGTCTTGCTACATATTAAATTATTAACTGGGTAATTTTTAAAAATGTTATTGGGGATAGAATCCAGAGGCCTTTACTTTGATTTTATTACTTTTGAGACAGGGTCTCACTAAGTCACCAAGTTGCCCAGGCTGAGCTGAAACTTGCGATCTTTCTGCCTCAGCCTTCCAGAGTGCTGGCATTACTGGAATGTTCCACCATACCTATGTTATTATCTGAGTGATTTTTGTCTAAATTAGTGGTAGAAGTTTGAAAGTCTAAATCAGGGCATGTGTATAAACACAGTACAGTGGACATTTATTGAACAGTATCTCTGTGCTGATCACTTTTTAAAGTTTAATATAAAGTATGAAATACATTTAACCGTTTAATGGTATTAATTTATCTTCACTATAACCATATGAAGAAAATTCTGTGGGAGACAGTACACCATAGCAGTTGAGCCTATAAGCTTGTCCTGGGTGTGTTTCAGAACTGCCACTTAGTTGTGCAATGCTGGAGCAGTTACTTATACTTTCTCTGTCTCAGTTTCCATTCCTGTAAAATGGATGCACAACTGACCGTACCTATTCATGTGGGTGTGAGAATTCAATGAGTTGAAACATTGAGAGTGTTTAGAAAAGGACTTTGTATATAGGGAGTATTTAATGATTGTTACCTATTCATACTTTTAATCCCCATTTTGCCAATGAGGAAGCTGATGTGTGCACAAGTTGAGTTATTTGCCCCCTTCACACAGTTATTACAGCTGGGAAGCAGTGGGGCTGGAACTCAGGCCAAGGTGGGTGGCCTTTGTGTCATACCTGTACCTGGAACCTACACTTTCATCATCAGCTGGGCCACAAGGCCCACTCACTGAGGGGAGGCATAAGATGGTACACATCACTTCTCAGTTGATGGAAAAGGACCCCTCAGTACTTATCAATGTCGTTGATGCAAATCTCATAGGATTTGCAAGAACCAAGTCTTCCTAGCAACAGGATGGCTCTGTTATAGCAGGCTGTAGTCCCTGTCCACTGTCTGCCCACTCCGTGCTTGGTGCTGGGAGGGACATGAAAGAAACGTAAGAGGTACTTTTGGCCTCTAGAAATTTATAATGTATAATGCGTAGAGGACGAAATGGCTCTGGTAGGCCCCCGAAGCAATTAAATAACAGTGAAATCACAACATCAAGGCACTAGATGATTAATTAAGTCTCCAGGTGAAAGATGCTGATATGAAAGTATCATAAGCAAGTTTAAGGGAAAAGAAAAATTAATTTAGCTGGGATCGTTTCATGGGGAAGGTGGAATTTAAGGTCAATCTTGAAATACAGGCTTGTGGAAGTAGGTGGTGTGAAAGAGAAAAATTTCCGCAAGGGAAAACAGCTAAGTCTCCAAGGCAGAAGGGACCCTTTCTCTACTTTGGTTTCATTCTGTGAACAGATGTTAGTTTAATACTCGTATTTATTTACTCTTCTCTTCGGTACAAAAACTTCGTAATATTCTAGCTTTCATCAAGTCTTAGGGAATATGTCATTCTCTTTGTTGTTGTTTTTGTTTTTATCAAGTGCAGTGGAGTTCAAATTCCCAGTAAAATACACAATAGCATTCTTGATAAGCCTCCAGGACTGTTTTTATCAGTCACATAAAAGAGCACAGAACTCTGAGGGAAAGGTAGGGAAATCTAAACAAATCCAAGGACACAGACAACTCCCTCAAACAACAGAGAACACTATTAAGAATCTCAACCATGCACCTGTAGATCATTTCTAATTACATTATTTACTTCATTTCACACAGCAGACCTGGAAGAATCATTTATATGCAAATGCCAAAGGAGAAAAAAATTAAGAAAATGCCATTTATAAGAAGTAACGTTATAGAGGTTTGTGAGTGTATTCAAAGTCTGTTTTAAAATACCATCTTTTGTTGTATGGAAGAAATTTTTTTTAGAAGAAACATTTTTGAATAACAATTATTTTGCAGTAAATTGAGAAAAAAATCTGATTCTGTTTATATTTCATTATAAAGGAGCTAAGTAGTGCCTTGAAAAGTAAAAGTTGTTTGGGAACTTCCATTATGAATGGATTTTTAAAATAATCCTTTAAATGGTTCTGGTTTAAAAACAGCAAAAGAAAGTCATTTCTTTTTTGATTCAGATTGATTAATTCAATGCACTGTTAGAATTTTTCAATTTTTAAAAATTTACCTGTTTCTGTTACTGCTTATGTCACTGACATTTCGAAGTGACAGTAGAACCATTTGACATTTCACTGACTTGGTTTTAGCTAGGAAAGGTGGAAGTTAAACCATGACGTAGGAATCTGTAAGGAGGTGAGGGATTTCAGGTAGAGGCTATTTCCACTCAGGGCTCAGCCCCCAGGCTTTCAGCAGTCCTTGCCTGCAGCTTTTGTTCCTAGCTGGAAGCCAACCAGAAACCTAGCTCTGTCCCCTCCATCATGTGCTGGTTTGGCTTAGGGACCCGTAGGAGCGAAGCAGGGTAACAGCTCCGCCGGACAGGCATGGGCTCTAAGGTTCTCATAGCCAGAATTCAGTGGTCCCTTGTTTATTTCTCTTTAATCAGAAAAATATCTTGAATTCATAAAGTCATTATGCCTGTATATAATGTATAAACTCAAAATAACTAAGGATGATTTCTAGAGAAAGGTTTAACCTGTATAGGGAATGAAATAAAGGCAAAAAATGCCTCTAAAGGGAATGGGCAATTTCTAGAGTATGTACTCTGCTATCTTATAATTATTTTCCTTATTATTGTTAAACATTTTCCTTATTATTGTTAATGATCACGCTAAGAGTTACACGCTTTTAGGGAAGACTGAACAGCGGCCAGGCTCTGTGCTCTGCTCCTTAGAGGCCTCATCTCATTTCATCCTATAAGAGTGGCAGGAGAAAGAAGCCCATTAGTGTGACCACTCCGAAGATGTGAAAACTAGACTCAGTTGTTGCATAAGACCTCACAGTTAGTAAGTCGCAGAACCTGCTGGTATGATTTTGGGATGACCCTTGGAAGGTTCCCTTGTTCTTATCCATGCCTTTCTCATCCAGGCCATTTCTGATGGCACAGATGACACAATTAGAGAATAAATCTTTCAAATTGTCAAGCAGTTGTTCTTTATTCAAATGTTAATAGCAGAAAAAACACTCTTCCATCCTTCTGCATTTTGTCCACAGAACCTGTTCTCACATTCTAACTCCCTAGACCCTAAACACTTCTTTGTCCTTGGTTTACATCAAAGCTATGTGCTTTTGTAAAGTATAAGGATAATATGAACATTTTTAATGAAATAGAGCCCTTAATTAAAATAAATCTTTTCTGCTAGTAGAGGTTTTGGAATCATTCAGCTGTAAAAAGGATGTATGGTGAATATCAGGGTTTTCTTTACATCCCTGAAATTGCACCACATGTCATTTATTCTATTAACATTTTTTCATTGTTCTAGTTGTCATCTTTAAATGTTGGAGCCCATAGAAATATAACAAGCACTGCACACGACAGAGTTGTATCACTGAAATCTTTCCATAAACTACCACTATAACAACTAGGTTAGAAGAATTACACACAAACGTTGAACATTACACATGTGTGCAGCCTTCATCCCTCCCACTATAGCTTCCTTAATAAGAACCAATATGGTATGGACTTTACAGTGAGAGAAATGAGTCTCGGAGAAGTTAAGGACTTTCTCAGACCCAGTAACTAGATGATGTAAGACGCAAATCTAGTTTGTCGTGATCTTTCCCTGTGTTGTATCCTGTGGACTCCTGGCTAAAGCTGAGCCATGTAGCCTTTCTTATCTAAGTGTGCACTTGATTTCATGCAAAGTGTGGTTGTATTGAGCCAGCAGTAGCTCCTTGGCCACTGGTGTGGAAGTGTGACTGAAGTCTGGCCCAGCACGGTGGATTCTGGTGTGCAGATCCTCAGAGCCGCTGGGCGGTGTTGTTGGAGATCGATGCAGAGGAGTGCTGTGGCAGCCCAGTGTGTAAAGGAGTGTCATATAGCTGATGCAGGGGATAAACATCAAATTGGGTAAAATTACAGTTTTGGATTTTAGCTTTAAAGGTCCTTAGTTGGTTACAAAGGAGAACAAAGCATTTGTATTTGAAGCATGCAAATACTGTCTATGGATTTTAAGTGATAGTGATAACTAGAACATCTATATTGCTCATGGCCATGAAGCTACTTTTTCATATCCTACCTTTTTAAGTGATCTTCCTATTAGTGGACTAAGAGCTATGCTGATACATTTGAACTGTTGTTTCTACTTTAACATCAATATTAATTATTAAAGGATAGTCTACTATAGAATAATTTTACTCTTTGTATAAAGAAAGGTATAAAATAAGATAAAAATACGTTTATAAGTAGCTATACTTACCTAGACACTTTAAAAGCTTTTCCATACGATATAAATATTATGTATTTAGGCTAGAAGTGTTGAACAAGAAAAAAGAAACACTCAGTTTTGGGCAATTTAAGTGCATAATAGTGAGGATTTGGAGGTGATAAGTGTCTAGAATGATGCTTCTCTCTCATCATTAATGTTCCACATTTATGAAGTGAAGATTACGGAGTCATTTATTTTTTAAAATACAAAGGTACTTTGCTTATCCTTGATGTAGACTATGAATATATTTTATTGATCCCTGGAGTTTTTAAGGAGATTCTTCAAGTTGATATAAATATTTGGGACATATATTAAGTATCATGTACAGTATTTGGATTCGTATCACATAATGGGATCAAAGGGAACTTTTGTCTGATGATGTAACACTGGCTTGGTAGAAGCACCTATATTTTTAGATCATCAGATTATAGTTAATACTACAGAGCATAATGCTGTGAACTTGGGAATATGGGAAGCCAAGGGAGAAAGGTGTGCTCTTTGGGTCCTTATAACTGCATAGAAACTAGACTTATATATATTTTTTTGCTTTTTAAAAGTTGCTTTTAAGGAATTATCTGAAGGAAAGTTAGTGACCTAGTGTATTAAACAGCTATCTTATTTCTGGGACAAAATACTGACTAAGCACAACTTCAAGGATAAGAGGTTTAATGTGGCTCACAGTTTTAGGGCTCTTGTTCTGTGGTTGGCTGCTTCCAAGGCAGTGGCTTCATGGAGGAAGGGCATGGGAGAGCACAGTTGCTTAGTTTGTGTTAGAAACAGAATGCGGGGGAAGAGTGGATCCACACTGCAGAGTTATAGTCCAGCGACCCATTTCCCCCCTGGGCTGTGCCTCCTGGGAGTGTATCCAGTATATTCATATCAATGGGTTAACCCATGGATAAGCATAGCATCCTCATGATCCAACCACCTCTCCAGAAGTCTCTATATAACCAAGTTGACAAGATTAAGAGACATACTTATCATCTCAAAATATGAATTTTAAAATGTCTTTTTATTTTTTGCTATTTACCTTTCATAGTAATTTCATTTTTGTATTTTTTTACTTTAAAGAGAGAAACAATAAAAATTAAAAAACTGAAAAAATAGAGTTTCAAAACAGGCTAGTAGGACAGTAACAATAATTAAAACATTACATATTGTTATCTTCATAGTAGTTATTCAGAGTATGAGATATAGGCATGAAATATTGTCCAAACAATATTAGTTCAAACCTTCCTTTTCAGTGAACTAAGAGAAACTATCTGTATAACTATCTTAACTATTTTGCATAAATATATATATATATATTTTTTTTCTTTTTCCTTTCTTCTTTTCCCCTTTCCGCATCCCAGTTTCTCTTTTCTTCTGAACAGTTTCTTCCCAGTTCACAATATCTATCATAGTAACTTCATTTTAAAGTTGAAGTATTTAGGGCCAGGAGTTTGGCTCAGTGGCTTAAACACCTGCCTGGCCGGCGTGAGGTTGTGAGTTTGAGCCCTGGTACCGCAAAATAAATAAATAAATAAAGTTGAAGTATTTTACTGTCATGGAGGAAACATGAATGAATAAGGCAGTCCTTGCTCTTACCAGTTTTATAATGTATAAAAATAAAAATTTACCCACTATTGTACTATTCAGCACAATGTAACACCCCAATGCAAATGTTGGAAAGAGACAAAGGAGTCCACAGGAAGAATTGCTTTTGGATGCTGGGGTGAACAGAAAGAAGGTGATGGTGTTGGAATTGGGACTTGAAGGTTAACAGGTTTTGAACAGGCAGCAATGAAGGAAAAAAAACCCCAAAAACTAAAATAAATCCTTGATATTATGTGCAAGAGACTGAATAATTGAACTTAACTCTTAGGTGTTCTCACAATTTTCTAAATATTTCATCCCTTGCTTTCTAGTATACTAAGTTAATTGCTTTCAGTTTTAATAGTAAAGCTAAGGTTATTTCTATAAACTAGAGGCTCTCCCTGTTGATGTTACAGATAGGTTGCTCTGTCGGGAGAACATATGCAGGATATAACACATACATTTGCTCTTTTAGTAAATTGCTATTCAGGGGACCATTTAATGCTCCAGCGAAGAGTAAGTTCATAATCCTTTCTGTGCTCTGCATGTCAGGTAAGGTGGTGCAATGACCATAAAATATGCTCTCCTTAAAGCCAGCAATTTTGAAGCTACACTTAAAAAGACAGAGTGCATTTTTCAAGTATCAAAGAACAGCCTTGGTTTCCTACCCTTTTGGGACCCAAAGGGAAAATAATTCCTTTAACATCTCTTTAAATAGCCAGCTTTATAATGCTGGCCAGAATGCCTTTTTCTCAGATCCAATTCCAAAATACTTTCTTAAGTTTAATCACTAACCAAGTGGGAGAGGAAAACTTAAATGAAGTTGGCCTTGACCGAGTCCTGAGGCAAATCATTTTTCAAGGGTTGCTTTTCTTAAAAGCTCCATATCTCATTGTCAACACAAAGTCTGCTTACACTGTGAACTGGCTATTCCATTTGTCCTGTTAAACAGCTAGCTTAAAAAAACGTTATTCCTTCTACCATCAATTAATCTAAGTGTTTTATTTGGTGACTGTCCTCAGGATTCTTCAGCCTGAGAATGGATTTCTCATGTCTGAGAATATGTCCGTTTTTTTTTAAGTTAGGACAAAAATCAATTCTTTTCTTTAGACTTTGGAAATAGAAGGAAGTGGGGTTTTTGGTGTTTTTTTTTTTTTTTTTTTTTTTTTTGGCATCTCGGACAGTGTCTCATTTTTCTCTATGATATAACCACTGCCACATTATATAACTTTATATACCCCAACTGCCACATTCTTCAGTATAAAGATGGCACCACAGTGAACAGGAAGTTTTATTATACCGTAAAGCAGGTAAGGAAATGAGGGTCTAAGGAAGGGCCCAGGGAAGACTTCATGCTTAACTCTCAAGGGATGGAGGGAATGGTGACCATCCACCTCTGTCACCTATTTACAGGTGAAAACATAAGAAAGGGAGCTCATCTGTAAGAAGGGTCCCTCTTCTTTGTAATGGGACCATGTGGCTCTTTTGTACAGTGTCACAATCAAAAGATAGACCTAGAGTTATTGATGTACTTAATTATTTCGATAAATGTCAGCTATTATTCAGATGCAAATTGAGAAAGTAAGATCTGGGGAAAATTGGACTTGTAGACCACTGGTACATACTTTTGACCTCATAGTTATTTAAAACTTCAAAATATCTGGGTAAGATTGAAAGTTTGACAATTATAAGTATTCCTACTGTGTAGAAATTGAAAGTTCCACGGGGCTGATGCATTTTTACACATGTCCAAAATCTCTTGTTATTCCTATTTTAAAAATAAGAGAAGAAAAAAAAAACTTCTGACGCATGGGGGCAACACAGGCAATGTCTTTTGTACCTGATGTTTACCTGGGGGCCTGTTCACCCAAGTACAGTATTCCCCATCTAGCACTTCCTACTTTTTAATTTAACTTTATTTTTTAATAAAATTTCTAATTTTTAAATGAAGTTTAATGATACAGTTTAGATGTACAAAGTGATCCTACTCATCATAGGGAATTTGTGCCTGTATATGATGTCTTGATTCCTTTTTTTCCTCCAGCCCCCTTCCCTCCCTTGAGCCCTTCTTTCTCTATTTACAAAATTTTGTTTCCATTGTATCCTCCTTTTATTGTTTTTTTCTCTTCCCTTCCTTCCTTTCACCTTCTGCCCTCCCTAGTTTCCCATTCTTTTGAACCGTTTCTTCCTGTTTCACAATACTTATTAAACACCGGTTCTTATTTATCCTTAAGGTTTCTCACACCACAGAAAACAATGTAATATTTACGCATGTGACTGATTTATTTCACTAAAGAGTACGGTCTCAATGTGCATCCCTTTACTTAGGAATGTCTCAAATTTATCCTTCTTTATAGTTGAGTAGTACGCTATTGCATAAAAAACTCACATCTTTTTAAATCTATTCCTTGGTTGATGGATATTTGGGTTGTTTCCAAGATACAGCTATTACAAATTGTGCTGCTGTAAACATGGGTGCACATATATCACCGTGGTATGTATGATTGTGTTAATTCTTCTTAGAAGATACCCAGAAGGGGAATAACTGGGTCAAATAGGACCTCTAATCCTAGTTTTTTGAGGAATCGCCACATTGGAATGGTTGTCTACATTCCCACTAACAGTAGAGAAGAGTTCTTTTTTCCCCACAACCCCTCCAACTTTATTATTGGTTGGCTTCTTGATAATAGCCATTCTTTCTGGAGTGAGGTGGAATCTCAGTGTTGTTTTAATTTGTATCTCTCAAATGACCAGCGATGTTGAATATTTTTTTCATATCTTTATTTGCCATTTGTATTTCTTTCTCTGAGAAATGTGTATTCATCTCAGGTGCCTATTTTTTAAAAATTTTATTTTATTTTATTTTATTTTTTGGTACCAGGGATTGAACTCACAACTTCAAACTTGCCAGGCTGGTGCTTTGAATTTGGCGGGGAGGGATCTGATTTTTTTCAATTCTTTATATGTTGTAGATATCAGTCCCTTGTCTGA
Source organism: Dasyprocta punctata (assembly GCA_004363535.1). NCBI lineage: Eukaryota > Metazoa > Chordata > Mammalia > Rodentia > Dasyproctidae > Dasyprocta > Dasyprocta punctata. The sequence continues at coordinate 45,804 of RJWM01010411.1, read as the reverse complement.
GGGACAACCAGCTAAAATTTTTTTCCACTATGTGGGTTGTCTTTTTGCTTTATTGGTAATTTCTGTTGCTGTGAAAAAGGTTTTTAATAGGATGAGATCCTAGTTGTTGATTCCTTGTATTACTTCCCATGCGAGTGGGGTTTTGTTCATGAAATCTTTGCCTAAACCTCTGTCTTCAAGAGTTTTACCTATTCTCTATTCCAGTAGATTTAGTGTTTCTGTTTTTAATGTTTAAATCTTTGATCCACTTTGATTTTAGTTTGGTGCATGGTGGGAGACATGGGTCTAGTTTTAGTCTTTGGCATGTGCAGAGCCAGTTTTTCCAGGACCATTTATTACAGAAGATATCTTTCTTCCAGTGAACATGTTTGGGTCCTTTGTCAGAAACAAGGTGGCTGAGTAGTCTTTGAAGTAGTCTTTGAATCTTCTAATCTGTCCTGTTGATCCTCAAATCTGGTGTTTTTTGTTTTGTTTTGCTTTGTTTTTCCCAGTACCATGCTGATTTTATCACAGTAGCTTTGTAGTATTATTTCAAGTCAGGGGTTGTGATGCCTTCTGCCTTGCCTTTGTTGCTCAGGATCACCTTTGTTACTCTAGGTCTCTTCTTTCTTCAGCTGAATTTTAGGAATATTTTCTCTAGTTCTGTGAGGTATGCTAATGGTATTTTTTAATCGGGATTGCATTAAATCTGTATAGCAGTTTTGGGAGTATGGCTATTTTTGCTCTGTTTGTTCTTCCTATCCATGAGCAAGGGATATCTTTCCATTTTCTGATATTCCTTTTGATCTCCTTTTTCAGAGTACTGTAATTTGCAATGTATAGATCTTTTACTTCCTTTGCTAGATTGATTCCTAGTTATTTCATTTTTTGATGCTATTGTGAAAGGTATTGTTTCCTTAATTTCTCTCTCAGTGTGTTGTTTGTGTATAAGAATGATTGATTCCTAAGTATTTCATTTTTTCAATGTTATTGTGAAAGGTGTTGTTGTGTTTGTTGTTTGTGTACAGGAATACTATTGATTTAACGAAATTTAAAGAGAAGCAATATACCCAAGCATTTGACAAAGTCCAACACCTATTCATGACAAAAATCTTACAGAAAATTGGAATAGATGGTCTTTGTCTCCATTTGGTAAAGGCCATCTATGACAAACCAATAGCCAACATCATACTAAATGGTCAAAATCTGAAAGTATTCACTCTAAAATCAGGAACACGACAAGGATGTCCACTATTACTCCTATTTAATATAATTCTGGAAACATTAGCCAGAGGAAATAGATAAGAGAAAGAAATAAAAGGGATAAAGATAGGAAAAGAAGAAGTTAAATTATCATTATTTGCAGATGACATGATATTCTACATAGAAGACCTTAAAAACTCTACCAAAAGATTTATAGATTTAATAACAGAATTCAGTAGCATAGCTGGATACAAAGTCAACACTCAAAAAACTTCTACTTTTTAGTGGCATTAGTCTACAACTTACAAAGCCCGGTATATTCTATACACCACCATAAATTTTACCTTCCAAACTCAGCCAGAATTTGACCTCTTTTCCATTAGGTAAAAGTTAACTGGTGAAATAAGAAATAAGCTCTTTCTCGCTTGTGTATCAAAAGGTATCAAGATGTTAATGTGTCATTTCTACAACTCATTGATTCATTCAATAATTAACCAAACCATCTCATATGGCAGGCACTGGATTATGTGCAGGTAATACAACAATGAGCATGACATGATTCCTGGACTCTAGAAGCTTCTATGAAGATAAGCCATTCTTTGTATTTTTCTTTTAAAAATCTTCAGATCTACAGAAATCCTTCACCTATATTTAGTACTTACTGATACTTTTCACATTTTCTTCCTCTTTCTCACTGTCTCTAAAAGTATGAATATATATATATATATATATATATATATATATAGTCTCTTTTTTGGAGGAGGGGGGAATTATTTAAAAGTAACTTTCATACCTTAGGAGATGGATAATTAAACAATTTAGTTCAGGAAAAGAGAAAGAAGTGTGTAGGAAGGAATCAGGAAATTCTCTGCAAAAGATTATGGTATTTACCGAACATTCAAGAGGTGGGGAGATGCGTATGGAGGGCCCAGGGCCTGCCCATTGTGGAACAGTATGAGGGCAGTGAGAGGCTTTGCACAGATGCACCCATTGCTAGGGAGAGGGGATTGGAAAGGGTCCTGAGAAAGAGAGGACGCCCAGTAGGCAGTGGCCAGAGCTTGAACTGTCAGATATGGCCAAAAAGGAGGCTCCTGTTTATCTTACCTTGTGGCTGATGGCTGATGGAGAATGATTGACAAGTGTTAGGCAGGAGAGTAAACTACTTTGTTTTATTATACCCTGAAGACCCCACAAAACTAAATAGCTTCCAAGGGTGATATTTTCAGTGCCCTGATAAGTCTGTAGGTAGAGATATTTTGAGAACTCATGAGCATTAAAGGGCCCTAATGTCCTACCCATGAATTGGTATCCTATCCCCTCCCTTCCTTCTTTCCTTTCTATTTCCCACCCACCTTCACTTGCTCCCTCCCTCCATCCCTCCCTTTGTCCCTTTTTTTTATAATAGGAAAAATTTTAGTTCAATGGCATTCACTGATTTACATTTTGCCAGTTGACATCTTACTAGGAATTAGAAATAAAAAGACATTTAAGACATAGCCCCTCTTCTTTAGAAGATAGGCCAGAGTTGTTATGGTCACACAAGAAAGTATTTTTAAATATTTAAATTAACAGATAATGATTGTGCATATTTATGTGATACAGTTTGGTATTTCAATACAATGTGTAATGATTAGATCATGGCAATTGGTGTATCTGTTATTTGAACATTTATCATTTCTTTGCATTGCAAGCATTCAAAATCCCCTTTACTAGCTCTTTGGAAATACTCAATTATTTGTCATCTAGCATAGTTATTTAATTATGCTCCACAACATTAGAAGTAATTTCTCCCACACAGTGGTGTTGCCCTGTCTTCAATCTCGGGAAGAGCAGATGAGTGGAAGATGCTTCCAGAACATGACTGTGTTGCAGAATCAAACGAAGAGCTTTTAGATGAACTGTAATTAATTCCCAGGTTTTCCCCTCTGTGAAGCCACTGAGTATGAATCCACTGAAATTAAACTCAGGAATCTGGATTTTCTAGTATCTCCCTTGTATGGCACTGGTATAGTTAGTTTCTTCCCTGAGGCTTAGCAGCATGGAGCTGTAGAAGAAGAATAAGAAGGATTTAGCAGCAGAGGTCCTCCAAAGACTCAGAACAGGTCCATGCCTGGGAAAATTCTACCAAATGCTATGGATATACATTCATCCAGCCTCTTTGTGTCCTTGGAAAGGATCAAGATGTCAGGTACATCATAGGGGTTCTGCAGATATTTGACAAAGGATGAGTATTGTGCAACCTTAAAGTTATCAGAGGCGATGACTGTGGTGTGGTCCTGTATTTTTGTTTGGCCTAAACACTTTAAAAATACTGATTTAGTATTAAAAACCCCACAGCCTAAACCCAAGCTATTTATTGACTTTTCAGCTGTTCTGTTAGTATTTTACCCTGAGATATTTTTATTGGATACCTACTGTGAAGAAGATAACAGAATATAGAGGGTGACATTAGTCACCTTGTGAACACTGTCATACTGAGACTTTATAGGCTAACCTAAGAAAATGTATTCCCTGTGCGCCTTCTGAATCAATTATCATCACCATGACAGATAATTTAAGTGATGACAGGTGAAAGTAATAATGATAGTTAATCCAGACATTTATTAAATAATGGAGATAGGGAAAATAATTTGAGGCTAAACTTGACAGTTGCCCCATGATGTTTATTTTAAAGGTATTTAGAAATAAATTATTTGAAACATTTTATCTTCTTACTTGGCAGAAAAAGAGAGTATAACTGCATAATCATAAATTGACATTTTATTATAGATCTTCAACTACTTAAAAGTCTTATTTAGACATTTTAGATTTAAAGAGGTGAAAAACTGGGTGTTGGGAAGACAGAGTTGATTTTCATCAATTGACTCTTTATTCTCTTCAAAAGCTATATTCCGAAGTAGCATCTATTTTCTAAATAATGTCAAATGCAGTTCTTTATGTAACCGTCGAGTCATAAACAGATAAAACTTTAAGATTTTGTTTCACATATTTGTTAAATTTTGAGAAGTCACAAAATAATGTGCATTACATCTTTGAATGAAATTACTTTTGTAACTAGGATGAGCAGGTATTAGTAGGCTGGATCCAGGAATATTAGTCAAGGCTCTATGTATGTGGCTCTTGGACAAACTCTACATGTAGGGGAAGGAAGGGCAACCACCTTCACCAGGCTCACATCTGACAAACCTAGTAACTCTGGATCCACAGTTTGTAGGGCAACTTTTATGGACTAGTCCTGTGTCATGCCTTCCACTACCAAAGAGGAAGGGGACAGATTGGCCCTTCCCAAAATGATGGATCGTGGATTCTCACATGAAAGAAGAGTTCTATTGACAGAGAAGTAGGTGGGTGCATGGAGGGACTGAGGGAGAAAGGGAGAGAGAGAGAAAAAGAGCAGGAGAGGGAGGAAGACAGTGTAAGAGAAGAGGAGAAAACAGTCAAGTTCACTATAATGGCTTAATTTTCCCATTAGTGTTTCTATGTCTAAGAAAGGAAGAAAAATCAGTCTTCAATAGCAAAATCAAATATGTACCATCAAGTGAGGAAAAATTGTACTTTTCAACATTGAGAATAGTGGTTTTATTTTTGTATTTCAGTAAGGCCTTGGCATCATCAGCCTGTTACCAATTGATTGTTTTAAATTTTCGTATGATACATGTTAGATAAAAATTGAAGCACTTCACATGCAATTTCTAGAATTCAGTTATTCTTTGTACCTTGCAAATGGTAAGTACATAATAAATGTTGAGTCAACTGATGAAGTAGTGTATTACTGGACCATGGAATCAGGTAAGACCTTAGAAGCCACCTAGTTAATGTCTTGGATAGATACAGACACCCTCAACAATACCTTGTAGACTGGTCATTGAACCATTATTGAATACTTCGGTATGAAAACGCCCTTGTTTTTGATTTACAAGACTGGTTTTCCATTTACTGATATAAAGTAATTAGAAGCTGATATCATTGAACAAAAGAATGTTCACATTGTTTGCTTAATTTCTTCTCTCCCACCTCCATGCGTGTAAGATGCAAATAGCAAATTTCTACTGAGTGATACTTTAAGCAGTACTATCTGTTAGTAAAACTCAAATGAACAACTTTGTTTAGAGAAATTTGGAGAAAATTCCAGCCATGAAGCTGGTTAGGAGAAGACACAGAAGGAGGCCATGGGATACTGATTCAGGTACACGATTCTCTGAGGCTGCTTTGGAGCTTATGGGATTGATATCTGGTCACACAGTCGGTGTGGCTTCCTGGTGAAGTGAGTCTTCACTGAGATTACAGAGAGGAGGGCACAGAGGGGAGCGGTGCCTCATGTGGGATGTAGGAAGTACCGTGTCCCAGAGAAGTAGCGTGTGCTACATTAAGAAAAACAAGCCAGGAGTGGTGGCATGTTCCTGTAACTCCAGTACCCCAGAAGGCTAAGGCAGCATGGTTGCAAGTTCAATCCCAGCCTGGGAAACTTAGCAAGACTCTATGCCAAAATAAAAAAAGGGCCAGTGATGTAGCTCATTGGGAGGGCCCTGGCTTCAATCTTGAGTTAAAAATAAACAAACAACAGAAAGAAAGAAAGAAAGAAAGAAAGAAAGAAAGAAAGAAAGAAAGAAAGAGAGAGAAAGAGAGAAAGAGAGAGAGAAAGAAAAGAAAAGAAAAAGAAAAAAGAAAAACACATAAAACACAAGCATAGTATTGAAGCAGGGGTAGGGATAGAGACACATATGTCTCAATACCTTTATTATTATTATTTGTTATCTCTGGTATAAAGGTTCTTTATAATGCAATATGTTTAATCATTGCACCACCACTTTTTTGGTGTAATTTTCAAAGATAAATCTCCTACGTGGGAAATCTCTAAATGTATCCCATCTTTGGATTAACTTGCACTGTCTTTTCCTCCTGTAAAGCGTATGTTCTCTATCATAAATTTTTGAATCATTTAAATAATATTGGTCGGTTGCATTGTTTGTATTTTTATAAGCATATTGTTTGTTTTTCAAAAAAAGCATTCCTCCAATCATGTTGACAAGTATAAGAAAATCAGTCTGTGAATAGCCTCTCATGGAGTTGTTTAGTCCAGTTGTTTTGAAAAAGGAAAGGCAGTAATTTTATTATGGATAATTAAATTTGAAAGGCATAAGAGTGAATTAACCATGTAGCTGAAAATATCAGAAGAATTTTGTTCTTACTAGGTTTGAATAGACCATCACTAAAATCTTCTCTAAATTGTAACTTTGGTAATTTAAAAACTTTTGTGACTTTTAAGAGTCTTTTTAAATGTGACTTTTAAGAGACTTTTTAAATGTTCCTCTTAAAAAGTATTTTAGGTTCTCTGATACAGAAGATGTGATTTTAGGAAAACTTCAGAAAATTGTATCTAGATTTCATCTGTAGAATAGAAATTTCAGATGATATTTAACAATTAGTACCAAAATTATTTGGCAGTAGAATTAAAATCTGACCAACATTAACCTAAAATGTTGATTCAAAACCTACATAGGCACACAAAATTCACTTCTCAGCAGAGGGCTCGTATTCTTAAAATTGGTGATTTGGGTGCATTATATGACGAACTTAAAAAAAAAACTTGTAGGAAAATTATTAGCATTGGAAATTAGCAATAAAATTACAGATGACTGTAAAAATTGATTGAGAATAATTTTATTTTAGCATTGGCAATGCAGTTGCAATAATCACAGCACATGTTTGTCTTCACCTAAGTTTACACGGCTTTAGTGAGAGATGCCCATAGATGCATAAAAAGAATTATGCCAGTATCTTTCCAGTCCTTGATACAGTAGTTAGCCCAAGGGAACTACAAATCCCAGAATGCAACATATTCCATTCTTACTTATACTAATGAGCTAAATTTGATTGCAGTTGGGCAGAAGATCAAAATGCTAAGATTTGAACTTTATATAACATAAATTTTTGTCATTTGCTGTATTTATATGTTAAAAGAGTGAATGTTTGTGATATCTGTCACATCTGCATATATTATATAATTAATTTTCACAAATAAAAAATGATCTTTTCAACATAGAGAATTATTTCAAATTTTAATCACAAAATGAGTGATTGAGAGATTTTTTTGAAAAATAATTCCTTAGAAAATGTATTCTTATGTTCCTTAAAAATAGGTCATTGTTATTTGGACTCTGATTAAATTATCTTATGTTTTGAACTGTCACCATTTCTGAGATTATTGTTAGAAGATATTTTGACTGAAATTTCATATAACCACTTCATATCAGAAGTAATTACTTGTTTCCTATTATGAGTATGGTGTCATTTGATTTATTCTTACCAGGAACATAATATGTTCGCTATGCAGTGGTTTCATAAATAAGTAATAGTAGTAGGAAGGTGCACATAAATATAAACAGAATTAAAATGCTGTTAACATTTACTGGATGCTTACTATATACCAGGAATGGTGCTGAAAAGTAAAAATATGTTACTCATTTAATCTTCACGAAAATCTTATAATTCATCTCCTTCCCTGGAGAAACAACTCATCCTGCCTGATATTTTGTCAGTCAAAAATTAGTTATCGTTATACGTGAAAGACAGGACATTTCCTCAAAATTTTCTTCACAATCAAACTTTGTCTCCTAGCTGTGAGAAGAACAGTTTAAACTTCAGTAAGAAATGTTAAAATAGATAATGTAAAAATACCATGACAACTCCATCCAAAAACAAGAACTGAGAAAAAAAAAATCTTTCTCCCATTTTCCAGACTGACTGAATGCATTGCTCAAGTTATGTAAGTAATTGCTCAATTGTTTGCTTGTGTTTCCTGGCAGCCTGCACTTCATGCCTGCTGTGCTTCCAGAAGAACATATCCAGCACTCCGTGGATTGATGAAATGGGTAGCTTTGATGTGTCTGCAATAGTAACTGAGAGCTTTACTCCATCTGTTACACTTCCTTTCCTTTCCTTTCCTTTCCTTTCCTTTCCTTTCTTTTCCTTTCCTTTTCTTTCCTTTCTTTGCCTTTTATTATTTTGGAGCGGAGCTCAGTTTTATTTATTTTTTAAAAATTTTTATTTTGTTGGTACATTTCAGATAAAAATAACAACATTCATCTTGGGGCATTTGTCCCTGTACATGATATATCTTGCTTCTATTTTTCCCATTCTCCTCCCTTTCCTTCAACCCTTTTTCCCTTCATTTACAAAAGCTTTGTTTCCAGTTTTTCCTTCAATTCTTTTTTTTTTTTTCCTTGTCCCTTCTTCTTATATCAAACTCTGGGATGCCCCGTGTCTTCCCACCACCTCTGAAAGGGTCTCTGATTTCCAGCTGCTTCGCTATCAACTCTGCCTCCACCTCTTTACACCTCCTCCCCCGGTCATTTCAGTTCAACCCTACTATTTATGTTTCTGTCAGAAGCCGCTCCCCTCCTCTTTCCTTTTACAAGATAAGCGGGCCTGTTTCTAGCTGCAGGACTCTGTTGATGAGCAGTTGCTTAGCATAGACCATCTCTGCACCGCCTGCGGATGCCAAAGCTGCACATTGGCCCTGTCAGACGCCCCTTCTCAAGGCCACTCCCCGCCTCACTTCCTGTACTGCTTTGTTCCCCAGTAGACCTCCCTGGGAGTTCATAAATCCCAAATCTCAGAGTAATCCACAAACACCTCAAATAATTTTAATGTTTACAATTACCTTAAAATATTTAAGCTGACAAATTCCAGTGCTTCTGTGCTTTCAATGCTTTCTGTGTTTTCTGCTGTCATCTCACTGGTGCTGGCAGAGTGGCACAGCCTGACTCTTTTGGTGGTTTTTCAAACTGGAGGTCTACAACATGTTCTCTGTGTTCCTGAGACTTTGAGATTCAGAAATAGTGCTCTGCAGTGTGGAAATGGGGCTGGGCATGCGACCAGTTCCTCAGGTCAGTCTATTCATTAATCATGTGTACATTGTATATGTGCTATGAGATGTGCACTGTGCACACACTGAAAAAAATTTTAAGACCCTTGTCTGCAAAGGTTAGTGTGTATTATGCCTTGTGTCCTGATGTCCCCCCAAAGCCTCATGTGGTCAACATTGGGGCTTTTCAGAGGTGGCTGGATCGAAAGTGTGTGATGCTGGAGTTAAGGGTGTGTGATTGCTAAATTAGTCCACTGATTGGTTTGGCATAGTTCTGGGTGTGGATAAAGGGACAGCTCTCCCTGGGTGTGAGTGCTACCTGACTTAAGAGCACGTAGCCTGGATAGAATAGAAGGGACAGAATGTGGGCTGCTTTGCTACTTAGCTGTTTGCTGCCTTACTGCTTTTGCCTACCGCAAGCTGTTTCCTCTCTGCCATGCCACCCTGCCTTGCAGTCAGCCAGCTAGGAACTGAAAACTCTACAAAGTGTGAGCTACAATAGACCTTTCTTCTTTTAACTTTGAGTGTTGGGGATTTTGTCTCAGCAATGAGAAAAGTAACTAAGATAGTGGGGAAGTCAGACAAACAAAAAGCCAACTCTAATATATTGTGATAATACGATTGGTACAAACTTTCTGGAGAACAACTTAGCAATTACACTAAGAGCCTTGGAAATATTGACAGCTCTTGACCCAATCATTCCTCTCTCAGGAATTTATAGAAATCAGAAAAGTCTATGAAGATTTATATTAAAGAAATTATATGAAGATTTATATTAAAGGTGTGTTTAGGATGATTAGTGAAATTGACTCAGCTCAGCTAATAATAGTTACAGGTGGAAGTCAGCTTTAAATTATAACAAGAGAATAATTGAATGTGAGATCTGATGTAATATGGGATATTAAGTAGTCACTAAAAATATTTCTTTATTATTTTTTGGTTAAAATATCAGATGATAAATAGTTTTGACTGTGGGTAATATTACTCTGTGAATTGTTCCAATTCTGTTGCTGTAGTGTGAAAGCAGCCATAAACTATGCATGAACAACTAAGCATAGTTGTAGTCCAATAAAACTTTATTTATGGACAATGAACTTTCAGTTCCATATATTTTTCATCTATCATAAAATAAAAATTTTAAAAAGATTGTTTCAGTCACTTAAAAATGTGAGAACAATTCCTAGTTTACAGAATATACAAAACATATTATAGGTCAGATTTGGACTGTGGGCCATAATTGCTTATCCCTAATCTACATAATTCTAATTCTGTGTGTGTGTGTGTGTGTGTGTGTGTGTGTGTGTAAAACTACATAAAAGTGAGAGCAAATATCTCAGTGAAAGGGGCATATGGATAATTTTTCTTTTTATGATGTTTTGGTAATTTTCCATTTTAAATACAAAATTACAGGTGATCCCCAAGGCAGACACATAGTAGAAGGATCTGGCCAGAGGAAAGATGCTAGTGTCATGGAGGCCAGGAAGCAGAGAGAAAGGAGGGAGCTGGGGATGGAGATAAACACTTCCAGGTCACCCTTTCTGGGCCCACACTCTACCACCCAACAGGACTTCTGACTAGTCCTCACCTCTTAATGACACAGTGAAAACACTGAGTCTAGTTCTCACACAATCCAGTCACCATCCAAACACATGAGACTTTTGAAGGACACCCCAAATCCAAACCATGACCCCCAACCTAAAACTGAAGTACCCACAGATGCAATCTAATTAACAGGAGTGGCCTATCTCATTGTACTCCCTTGTTGCTGAGACAAAATACCCAACACTTTGCAACTTAAAGGTTCATTCAAACCTTTAGTTTTATTTTTAAAGCTTACAGTTTGGAGAGGTTTTGGTATGGTATGGCAGAGAGGCATGGTGGAGGAAAGCTGCCTTCATGGCATGGAGCAGAAGGCAGGGAAAAGATGAAGGGAAGAAGCAAGGGCGGGAGATACTGTACACCCTTTGGCCACACCCGCTGTGACTGCCTCCTCTGACCAGGCTCTACTTCCCAGCATTACATTTAGCTATAAACTCACCAGTGTACCAATCCCCTTCTGAGCATCACTGCCCCATGATCCAGTCACCTCCCCAAAGCCCCAGCTATGCATGTATGAGACTTTAGGGGGACATCTAGATATAAACTGTAACAGAGAGTTGCTTGTCCTTTGCTCTCAGGAGCACCCCCCTATTTCTGGAGGATGTCAGGTGTAATTTTAAGATATTGCCCAAGTGATTTTGGTATCAGCACACCCCTTCCCCATTTCTGACATCTGCTTGTTGTGTGAGAAGAAAAGAACAAAGGCCATGTTACCCTGAAACATCCGGACACTTAAAAGTAGGCAGAGAAAGGGAACTTGTAAAACAGCAGAAGTACAGGAACAAAATTTGAGCACACTTTGGCCAGGAGGGGGGAAATTACTGGAGCACTGAACTGTACTGATAACAAAGGAATGACTAATGAGGTTGTTGGCATTGACAGATGAGAGTTCAGTGGACCTCTACAAGAATATTCCAGTAAGAGCTGGGTGTGGTGGCACAGAACTGTAATCCCAGCACTCTGGGTGCCTGAGGCAGAAGCATCGTAAGTTTGAGTTTAGCCCAGGCTACCCTATTTCAAAAAATTAAAAAGAGCTGGGGGTGTAGCTCAGTGTGAAGGCCCTGAGTTCAATCACCAGTGTTACATAAAAATAGTTTCAAAAAAATAATAGGATAATGCAGACAGAAGCCACTCAGGAGTGATTTGAGAAGTGGATGAATATTAATAAAAAGCTGAAGCATGGAGAAAAGGAAAACAGTTCAACAATAACTAGGCACCCCCCCATCTTTCACATCTATTATCTTGGTTGATTAAGAAGTACTTGAATAATTCTCAGAGAATGAGTGAGTGGATGGGTAGTGAATACATTCATGAATCGGTTTAGGTTACCCTCAATATTATCTTCTCTGAAACACAAGAGTCATGGAAGATTTTACTGTGATATATTTGAATAAGTGACAATTTGGTTTTAGCTTTAATAATGGGTAAGGAGCACCCTTTTCATGCAAGAAAAATACTTTCTACAGGCCCGTGTTGATGAAGGACATCATAAGTACTATAGAATTTATATCAAAAATTTTAACTGGAAAGCGCTATGCAAATTTTCTTATTGCTATTGCAGTATTATTACTACATTGATAAATAAGACATGGTAATCTGAGAGCTTTCCACTCTTTTAGTGTTCAGATGCTAATCTGTCCTTTTGACCTCAGGGTTTTGGGTGGTCTTCCAGTGACGTGAGCTGTTTGTCTCCATTTAGATAGAAGTAGACAGTGACCGGACAGGCAACTGGTGGAGGTGTGGCGCAGGCGCTGTACTGGCCTCAGATATGTCCTCTCGTCTGCCAAGTCTAAATATCCACAGTGTGCAAATCCTATGCAATTTCTAAAAGAACTCTTCAGGTCTAAATAAGAAGAGATGGAGAAAGAAGAATTGGAAGATGATATCAGGGGTTTTCCCCAAATCAGAAAACTGGGAGTTGTGGCAGTTGGGGAAATGAAGAGGCCATACTTAGATCCAGTCTAAGAAAACTTTTTCTAATAACCATGTAAGTGTCAGGTCTGAAAGTAAGGGAGCCCCTCTGCTCTAGAATCACTGCCATGTTGCAATTATGTTACAGGCTTCCTGAAGTCAAAGTCAGATGTATTCTACCACAAGCACTGACAGAAACTCTGTTAGGTGCATGGCATTCACTGTTTCTCAGTAGGAATCCCATTTATGGGACAATCTTTCATTAATCTCCACTGATTGTGACAATTTAAAATGCACTAACATGTTTTAGAACCAGCGACAGGTACTGGATCTAGGAATATGAGCAGGACCGAAACTAGGCTTCCTGAGTCTCCTCTGCAGACTTGAAATCACTGTCATCTCTTCCTGCCATTATGCCGGCATGGTATATGTGTTTGTGCTTCAGAATGCCCACCTTATACATCGTGCTTATTGCGGGGAAGGATGAAGAAGGAGGTGGTATCTCTGGAGCCTCAGCAATGGGCATTGAAGTTAAATAGTATTTGCCCAAGGTAGGGCAGCATATGAACAATCCCCAGCCTCAGGAAGGAAGACTTGGCCAATAGGAGGACATGATACATAGACAAACATAAAAAGGTAGGGGCCACTGAAAGAACCACATGACTTTTGTAATACCATTGCCACAGCGGAAGTATCATAGAGACCCAAGTCCTGAACATCAAATACCTCAGGGGTAGATTCTGGCTTTGGGTTCTTGCTGTGTTTTCAGAATTTCACAGAAAATGTTTCCACTGGTCATTGTCCTGAGATTTTGGACTGGCTGAGAAATATCTCTGCTCTGGGAACCCTGCCTAGTTTACTGTCTCATCCGGTATTTTAGATGTTATTTACTAGGTCTTGGGGAGCACTGAACTGTACCTGGCTTCTGATCCCAGCACCCCAAGAGAGATCTAAGATTCCAAGGGAATCTGGAGCAGACAGTTTTCTGCATTTCTTCCAAGAAGAATGTCTACTTGATTTCTTGGAGAAAATTCCAGTGCAACTTGTACCAAATCAAAGCCAGAGGCTTCTGGAAGAATGTTCTGACAGGGACTCTGCAGTGAATATAACATTTAGTGGTTCACACAAGAGGTCATGGGAGAGTTCCAAGGAAATACCAGAAAGCAGAATTGTAGTTCTTTAAGCTGCATGTCCTTGAAACCTCTATATAACTGATTTATGAAGTGTACTGTAATAGAAAAGGACAGTAATACGAGGAACTTTTTTTTAATCCTAGTGGTAATACCCATCATACAGAGAAATTAATGGCAATTTAATCTACTTTAATGACTAAAACTAGAAAATGAAATATATGCATAATACAAAACTGACCAGCCCTTAAAATTATCTAAAACATGTCACACAAGAGGGAAACATCCAGGCATTGTGCTCTCAAATAGCTTGTGGATGTCCAGTGTTTTAAAGCACGATTTGTTGAAGAGGCTGCCCTTTCTCCAATGTATGTCTTTGGTACTTTGTTGAGAATCAGTTGGTTGTAGATATGTGGTCTGTTTCTTGGCTATCTACTATGTTCCGTGGGTCTGGATGCTTGGTATTATGCCAACATTACGCTATTGTTTTTATTGTCTCTCTGTAGTGTGTTTTGAAATCAGGTATTGTGATGCCTCCTGCTTTCCTTTTTTGCCTAAGATGTCTTTGTACTTTCACATGAATTTCAGAGTTTTTCCAATTCTGTGAAGAATGTCACAAATATTTTGATGGAATTGCATTGAATCTATATATTTCTTTGGATACAATGGACAATTTAACAATATAAATTCTTCTAATTCATGAACACAAGCAGTCCTTCCATGTTTTAGGGTTTTCTTCAATTTATTTCATCTATGTTTTGTAATTTTATTGTAGAAGCCATTCACTTTCTTAGTTTTTCTTCTTCCTCTCTCTCCTCCTGCTCCATCTTTAGTATTATTATTTAGCTATTGTAAATAAGATTCTGATCTCAAAAAATTTATTATCGGTGTATAGAAAAGGTATTGTTTTTTGTTTTGTATGTTTTGTGTCCTGTTACTTTATTGAATTAGTTTATTAGTTCTAAAAGCCTTTCAGTGGGGGTCTTTAGTTTTTTTTTTTTTTTTGTATATAGAATTACATTATCAGCAAGCAGGAATAATTTGATTTTCTCATTTCCTGTTTGTTTGCCTTTTTGTTTCTTTGTCTTTCATAATTACTCTGGCTAAAACTTCTATTTCTATATGAAATGAGGGTGGTTAGAGTGAATCCTGTTGTCTTTTGCCTGATCTTAGTAAAAATGCTTTCAGTTTTTCCATTCATTGTGATATTGGCAGTGGATTTTTCACATATAGTCATTGAGATATAATCCTTTTTTTTTTTTTTCTTTTGAGACAGGTTCTTACTATGTAGTTCCTGCTATCCTTGAACTCATTATGTAGCCCAAGCTGGCCTTGGACTAACTGAAATCCTCCTGCCACTGCCTCCCAAGTGCTGAGATTTCAGGTGTGCACCACCATGCCTGGCTTACAGATGTGATCTTTCTATACTTCATTTGCTCAAGGCTTTTATCATGGCAGGATATTGGATTTTATCAAATGCTTTTTCTGCATTTGTTGAGATGATAAGGCTTTATCCTTCATTATGTTTGTGTGACGAGCTTTGTTTATTAATTTGTGTAGGTAGAAACATCCTTGCATCCCTGGAATGAAACCAAGCTGATCATGGTGTATGACTTTTTTGATACGCTGTTGAATTTGATTTCTTTGTATTTTGTTGAGAAGTTTTGAGTCTGTGCTCATCAGAGGTATATTTTGTTGTTGTTGTATCTTTGACAGACTTAGAATGAGTTTGGATAGATCTCCTCTCATTAAATTCTATGTATGTTTTGAGGAATACAGGTGTTAATTTTTCCTTAAAGCTTTGATAAAATTCAGCAGTGAAGTCATTTGGTGCTGGGTTTTTGTTGAGAGACTTTTAATTTGTTGGGAGACTTTCAGTATCATTATGTGTTATTGGCCTTTCATTTTTAAAAATAACTTCTTGGTTCAACTTTGGTAGATATATGTGTTCAGAAATTTGTTCATTTCTTCAAGATTCAGTTGTAATGCCTTGTTTTCTAACTCTAGTTTTATTTATTTGGATCTTCTTTTTTTTTTCCTGTTTAGTCTAGTTAAAGATGTATCAATTATGTTTATCTTTTCAAAGAACTGCTTGTTTTGCTGCTCTTTTATACTGTCTTTTAGATTTATTTCTGGCATGATGTTTTTTATTTCTTCTACTAATCTTGGATTTTGTTTGTTGTTTTTCTAAATTATTGAGAGATATCATCAGGTTGTTTGAAATTGTTCTACTTTTTTTTGATGTAGGCACTCATTATTGAACCCTTTTGGGTTTTAATATGTCATATTTTTATTTATTTATTTCAGGATATTTTTAAATTTACTTTTTGATGGCCTCAGTAGTGAACTGTTCACTAAAAAGTGTATTTGTTGTTTAGTATCCATGTATTTAATACTTTCTAAGGTATTTATTATTGACTTTCTAGTTTCATTCCTTTGTACAGAAAAGATACAGAATATGATTTGAATTTTTTGAATTTAAGACTTGTTTTGTGGCCTAACATATGGTCTACTCCAGAGAAAGTTCCTTGTACTGTTGAAAAAAATATGTATCCTGCAACTATTGGGTGGAATGTTCTGTAATTAAGTCCATTTGATCTATGGTATTCTTTAAATTTATTGTTTCTTTATTGATTTTTTTTCTATCTGGATTGTCCACCCATTGGTGTCTACCTTTTCTTTTGGGTCTAATAGTCTGTTATATGGAGTTGAGTGATCCAATATTACATGCATATAAGTTTATAACCATTGTATCTTATTGAAGAATTGATTCCTTAATCACTATATAGTGACCATCTTTATCTCTGACAATTTTTGTCTTAAAGTCTATTTTGTCAGATGGAATTATAGTAATTCCTGCTCATTTTAGAATTCTATTTGGCTGAATTTTTCTTCCTATCTCTTTCAGTCTCTGTGTGTATTTGCTGATTTCTTGTAAGGTAACATATTGTTATATATTTTTAAAAAGTCCTTTTAAGCAATGTGTATCTTTTAATTGGAGTAAAATAGTCCATTTATATTCAAGTTCATTATTAACTGTTACAGAATTATGCTTGTCATTTTGTTGGGTTTTTTTTCTAGTTGTTTCAGATTTTTTTTTTCTTTTTTTCTCTTGCTCATCTTTGTGCTCTGATGAATTGCTATATTGGCAATATTTGATCTTTTTTTTCTTTAGTGTGTTTATTCTTCTAGTGGACTTTCTGTTTTCACATGCCTTCATAATGGTAGCTACTTTTCTCTTACCTCTGAATATGGAACTTCCTTAAGTATCTTTTGTAAAGTTGGTTTGGTGGCCATGAAATTCCTAAGTTTTTGCTTATTTTGGAAGGTCTTGAGTTATTTATTATTTATGAAGAATAATCTTGCTGGGCATAGTAATATTATTTTGATGGGATCTTCTTTTATAACTTGGTATATGTCATTCCATTTGCTTCTGGTGTGTAGGGTTTCTGCTAAGAAATCTGCTGTTAATTTGGTGGGATTACCCTTAAATGTGACTTGGTACTTTATTTAGACAGATTTTAAATCTTTTTCTTTTTCCAGTACAAGCTTGACTATAATATGTTATGGTGAAGTTTTTGTCTGCTCATACCTATTTGGGACTGTATAATCCTCCTGGGCATCATGTGTATAATGTCAAGAAACTTTCCTGCTATCATTTCATTGAATGAATCTTCTATGCCCACAATCTTTATCTCTTGGCCTTCAAATATTCCAGAGATGTGGATATTTGACTGTTTAATGGTATCCAAAGATCTTGACTGGTCTCTTTATTCTTTCTTATCTTTTCTCCCCACCATGAATGTGATATTTCAAAGACCTGTCTTCAAGCTCTTCTTGATCTAGTCTGATATTGAGGCTTTTTGCTGACTTTTTAAATTTGACTTCTTGAATTCTCAATTTGCAAGATTCCTGTCTGGTTCTTTTTTCAAAGTCTCTTATCTTTTTCCTGAATTTCTCATTCGTATCCTGCATTGTCTATCTAATTTCATTTAGGAGCCACAGTGCCTCCTCTGTGGTGCTAACACTCAACCCTGAGAGCAGTGTGTGATCAGACAGCAGTGTGTGACCAGTTCAGCAATGGCTGGTGGTGGGGACTGCACAGGTAGGGTAGCAGCAGAAGTTGCAGTATTGCTCTCATGCCTGCTCAGCAGCAGGACCTCAGGCCTTCCAGCTCTCCACACCTGGGGTGAAGGTAACAGCAGATGCCCTCCCTCCACACTCTTTCAGCTGTAGTGCTTTCCTGGGAGTGAGCAGATGTGAGTCACACCCGGGGACTGGCAAAATTCCACCCAAAGTTTTCTTTTGCTGTTCATGGCCAGGGGCAGGTGTTGTCTGGGGCTTCTGTTCCTGTCATTCCCTGATCTGAAGGGCCCATGGAAGTGAGCCAGTGTGGAACCAGCCAACACGAGGCAGAGTTTCTCCCTGTACTAATTATTATCTGGTTAATTTTGGGCACCTTATTTTGACTGCAAAGGAGGTCATGGTTTCCTTTTGAAAGTTCTTTATGTGTGCTCGATGTACAGTGTCATGTGGGCATTGAAGAATTAGATATTTATTCCATTTATTTTAATCTCTCTTTGTGGCTGTCTTTCCAAATCAGCATTAAAAAAAAGTTTCTGTAATTTAGACTTGAATACTTATCTTTTCTTTAAATACAAATTTATCTAAAGATATATGACTTACCTGAGCACAAAATTAGCTGTATTCCTTAGAATTTTAAATGTGGTAGCTTCATTCCCCACCAAGTTTGTTGTGTTTATTCTCCATTTGATCTAAGAATTATTATTTTAAAATTTTTTAAATGTCATAAAAGATTCATATCATCTGGGACTTTTTCATTTATTTCTACTTTTATTACACTGTAGTCTAACTGATTGTATCTACTTGAAATATTTCAGTGCTCTAAGTATAAAAGTTAGCGATTGCCTTATCTTTACTGTGGATTGTACTAGTCATCATAAACTGACATTAAAAATCTTCAACGATTTTTTATTTCTAATTTAGCTGACATTAATATCACTAGTCCTACTTTCTTTTTATTTGTCTCTGCTTGGTATATCTCATCTTTATTTCCAAAAATTGTTTCTCTTTAGTTCAGGAATGACTGAAGCAAAATATAAATTTTGTTGCTTTTAAAAAACTAGCTGTGGTAACATTTTTAGTTGAAAAAGTAAACTCATTCACTTTTTACAGTTCTGTCCTTGCCTTTTGTTTTGTATGTATATGGGTCTCGATGCTCCTATTTCTTTAACTTTCTTTATTTTGCTTTGTCACACCTTCGTCGCTTTTTCTGCTGATATTTTAAATTTATTCATACTAATTTTAGTCTGTTAGATTTGAAAACTTATGCCTTTATTTTGTTGTGGCTGTACATGGTTAACTAGAACCTATGGGACTTTCTTCTATTCTTGAATGACATAGTTATGTAAGCATGCAATCCCCTTCATCTTCTGCAGTTTATTCAAATAATCTGGAATGTCATTGCGGGTACTGTAATTTTTATGATATGAATATTCTCTCTTAAGAATTTGTTCTTAATATTTACATTAAGCTTCAAAAGCATATTAACAACTAATGACAGTGATACAGAATAAACATTAAATTTTATTTAGCTCACTCCCTCCCCCCCATCACTTCCAGATATGTGCCAGTTAGTTTTCACATTTTGGGGGAATGTGAGATCACCACACTACTCCAGGGAACGCCGATGTGTATCTTTGCTAAACCTTTGGAGTAGGTAAATTACTTGGGTAATTTAGATGTGAATACCTTTATGTTGGTCATGCTACCTGGTTCTCCACAATTGCCACGGCTCCTTCCTGATACGCAAATGCGCGTGTTTAAGGACTCTCTCGTAGACCTTCCTAGATTACATAATTTCAGATATCCAAGTGTTTGAAATGTGACTCCGTACTTTTACAGTGGGTGGCATTCTGCCTTATGCCTTTTTTTCTCTTTGACTCAGGCTTTGGAAGGCCGGGTATGGGAACTCTTGCAGGAAGCAGACAAGACTGCTGAGGAGAACAAGAATCAGAGTCAGGTCTATGATGCCATGGCCCAGACCCTGGGGGAAGCATGGACAGCGCTGGTCTCCATGCTTGAAAGAAGACGGGAGCTCCTTAGGTTAACCTCTGAATTTTTTGAATATGCCTTGGAGGTTTGTATTTTAAAAACTTTCTTTTTCTCAAAGCAAATAAAGAGTATTCCAGAAAATATTTTACTCTTGTGGGTAAATTTTGCAATCATTTTAAAAAGTGGTAGAATAACTGTCAAAAAATAAAACCGTTAAAATTTTAAATGCATGTCTTCAAACAAAAACTAAGACAGTTGGTTAAAGTAAAATTTAAGTAAAAGTAGGATCACAAATCATTTTGATTCCTTCCTTAGAACATAGAAATGCAGTTACTAATTAGTTACTTTGATTATAGAGTCATTTGGAAATTCTGGTCTAGAGTGTTTTTACAGTTAAAAGTTGGAGGAAGCCGGGCGTGGTGGCGCACGCCTTTAATCCCAGCACTCGGGAGGCTGAGGTAGGCGGAGCATTGTGAGTTCGACGTCCGCTTGGGCTACAACGTGAGCACAAGGCCGACCTGAGCTACATAGTGCGACCCTGCCTCAAAAAAAAAAAACAAAAAAAAAAAAACTAAGGCCAGGAGTTTGGCTCAGTGGTTTAAGTGCCTGTCTAGTAGGCGCGAGGTTGTGAGTTCAATCCCTGGTGCCACAAAAAATAAATAAATAAATAAATAAAATAAATAAAAGTTGGAGGATTATATTTCTTCTGATGCTAATAAAATAGCAACAGCAGAATAATATTTGGCCTGTAAATGTAGCATTACATAAAGTGTTTTCTTAAGTTATATCTAGTTATTTTTCCATAGTTTGAGCTCATTAAATTATAAGGGAAGGAAAAAATCCTAGACAGAAGAAGGTAATTTGGCTATAATTTGTCTTGGGTTATGCAATTTTTTTTTGAAGTTTTAGGATTCAAAATGGGAGACTCAAAGAACATTATCAAAAGAGGTGCTATATTTTGTGTAAGTCAGTTATTGGAAATTTCACTTTTACCTTCTTTGTCCAGCGGCAGCAGATCTATTCCGATGGGAGAGTGCTGCTTCATTATGATAACGCACTAGCTTTGAAAAACATGACATTTTAAAATGTAAAATTCAGGATTTAAATCCAAAACAATGAAGGAGAGAAGATTAGTACTAGAACATAAAAATTGAGGTAGACAATCTCACGCATCATGAACTCGTTTAAAAGCAAAAAAGGAAAAGCAAAAACTTTATTGTGACTTTAGAGTTTTGTTCTTCACAACTTGAACCTTGAAATCCAGCTCACAGCTCATTTTACAGACCGTCTTGGGAAAAGTCCCATATACAAGCTTCTTTCTTGAAAAGAAAGCACCTAAAACATAGCTACAGAAGCCAAATTATAGCTAAGTCATTACATCTTAGTAACTAAAACAAAAGTATCAACTTCCTTTTAAACTCTGGTCTTCTGAGCACAGGAAACTATCTCTTTCCCAATACCGGGCTCGATATTTGTTTCTCATAGTGCTTTAGTGTTAATGCTAGCTAATTTCCTCCATAACATAGAAATTATTTACAGAGATTGCCATGGAGTAAAAAGAAATACTCAGTCAAGCCACTACAGCCCTCCGCTCTTAATCCCATGCTGTGATGAAGTTTTGTTTGATCTAGTGGAATGACTAAGTGCTTCTGTGTTATTCTGTTTCCAATTCTGTGGGCCACTTGACCAAGCTGAACGCAAACTGCTACATAATCTTCAGGCCCCTTTTGAATGCTACAGTAATTTTCATCAGTGACAAAAAAGAGGGTGAGATGAATAGTAAACTCTTTGAAGTGTTTCCCAATTGCCACTTCTACTCGGGACAAGCTGTAAAAGAAAAAGGTACATCTTTTAGGTGGGGAAAAGAAATTAACCCATAAGACAAAAGTTATCAAAATATCAGGGAAACTTTTTCAAGTATTATTTGTTTATTGATTTATTAAAAAAAGACTTTGACTAAGAATCTAAAATATAGATATAAACTATACAGTGACTCTAAAAATTCTTGTCATGTAACAGGAAAAACAAATCATCTGTGGGGAGTGTTTTGTTTTATTTTATTATTTTGTTTCGCTCCGTGTGTGTGTGTGTGTGTGTGTGTGTGTGTGTGGTTTTTTTGTCTTTGGAGACTATCTATAAAACCACTTATTAGAAATTGAATGAATGAATGGATGGCAGATGTAAATACTGTGTGACGATGATCCTTTATTGAAGTATATATTCAAGAGTTCTTTGGAAACATAAAACGAGTTATTGTACAGTTGAGGATTAATAGAAGCAAATTTCTGGTGCACAGATTGAACTGTCAGGTGGTATTTTCTTCTGGAAACCTGAGATGCAGTTTAGGAACCCTGCACACTCATGACAGTGTCAGGTGTCCCTTGGGTCATCGTATCAGAGCTGCAAGGGCTTCTCCGCGTTCCGGCAGGGGTCATATGCATCCGTCTTTTTCACCTTTCCTGCCGTTTATCACTGCAGCTATTGAAGTAATCAAAATACAGTAGCTCTTATTAATCATATAATTATATAAAATATTAACAAGCACCAAATTAAAAATAATAGTGAAGAGAAATTTGCAGAAGAGGACAAGTACACCAGTGGGCTTCTTTGTCTTTCTGATACTTTTCCTTTATTATTTTTTTTTCCTAAACCTAACCCAAAGGTGAATGTACTAGTTAACATGATTTTTATAATAATTCCCACTGAATTTTAGGGGCTAAAACAAAGCAGTTGTTTTGTCTGCCATTGTGGTGATAACTGTAATAGCATATCCAAGTATGTTTTGCCTTCTTCTAAAATTTGTTTCTAAAATTATGTCCCTGAGATTTTTAACTTCACTTCAAGCATCCCTTTTCCTCTCGTGACTACTTCATGTAGAAAAATAAAAAAGAGTACAATCATATTGCTCACATTTAGGGTGTTAAATTACTGTGCATTATCCTTTGAAATGGAAGAAAGTATTTTCCACTTTTCATTCTTGCTCTAACTAATCTCACTTGTATTTATATAAATAATAAATATTATTCATAAAAATGGAAATAAAATTGCAATTTTATCTTCAAAGCTAACAGTTTACTTCTTCACCTGTCTCTAGTCTCATTCTTTCTTATAAATACAATCATCTGGTGTGTATCTTTTTAGACCACTTTTTGTATAAAATGTATATATTTTGGTTTGTGTTAATAATGAGATTAAATGATATATTAGTCTGAAACTGTAAGTTTTACTTCTAAGATTACCTAGAGAGGAAGTAGATACAAACCTTCTAAGTGAGTTGTTAAATTTACTTGTAATTTTACTTGAAGCCAACCTTTTGTTGACTTCTTAGCAAACCTTCTGCTTATTGTTTGAGAAACTGCCTTGAATATTGAAAGCAGAAGGATTTATTACACAGAGTACAATCATTTTGATTGAAAAATTTAACAGACATTTGAACAGTAAGCAAGCCAATTTATTTCAGCATGCATGATATATTTCTAGGAATGAAGGAAATCTGAAGAACCATGAGATGTTGTTAATTAACCGTATCCAAACAGACACATTCAAATGCCCTAAGTCAGCACACACACACACCCACAGCCACCAACGCACCATCACACACACAGACCGCACACAAACATATGCATACAAACTCACAGAGTCAGGCCATTAGTTCATCAAAAACACTTATAAATAGCTAGAAGCAGCACATTGGTTGTTACTGCTTTCATATGTTTTTCTCCTGTGTTTGTGTTGCAGTTTGCTATTAAAATAGATCAAGCTGAAGATTTCCTCCGGAATCCTCATGAGTTTGAGAGTGCTGAGGCCTTAAAATTACTTCTTCAGCTTCATGAACATCATTCCAAAGGCAAGAAATATGTTTATTCTTCACATAAGTTTTAAAAGTTTCAAAGGATTGTACAAAGAGAATGCTTATATGTAACAGTGTGTTTTTAATTTGTGCCTTATGTATACTTCAACTTATTTCAAGAAATGATAAACAAAACTGCATTTTTGGTCACCTTGTGAAAGAAGGCACTAGCTGTGAGTAATTTAAAGGGCTGTCAGAGAAGGAAGATTTGTTATCTGGTCTTCCAGTTCTGAATTCCTGAGGCCAGGGGCTGTGTCCCCTTGCTCATTTTATGTCCTCAGCATCTAGTGAGGTACCCAGCGCCCAGTGAATCCTAAGGAGTTGCTCTGTTGAATTTGGGGAATGTTCCTTCCAAGGGTCAATGAATGGAGGCCAACTTTACATAACATCTGAGACTAAGGAAAACTTTCACTACTGCAGAGAGCAAGAGTGAGAGAGAGAGAGAGAGAGGGAGAGAGAGAAAGAGAGAGAGAAAGAGAGAAACTTTTTCCAGATAAAAGCTTAATGAAGATTCCAACTCCCTCTGAACAACTATAAATATAAGCTGTTGTTAAACAACAATTTGTACTCTGCAAGGGCTGGATAGGTTGGGACAGGAAAGGTATTTGTAGAAAGATAGTTGTTTGCTATCATTTTTCTCTATAGAAGTAGGTAGATAAATAGGTAGGAAAAGTCAGTTTATTCATCCTAATATGTCTTTCATTAGAACTGAGTATGAGTGAAATGACTTCCGCAGTTTATTTGTCCCAGTTCTAACTTGGTTTTTAACTCCACAACCTTGTTCATACTAGATAGGAATGAAGGGTAATTTTTAAGGTATATTACATTTCTATTACCCTCCACAGGACCCTGGATAGTAGATCAGTATGATGAATTACTTAACACAAGGGCAAAGATTAAGGGTTCAGTCTTGTTTGCGTGCATTTTTACAAAAGCTTACCAAATACATATATTGCATTTTAACCCATGCTTGTCCTGTAGGACTTATTGGTGATGAGGATCATACATATTGTCAAGGATTCTGCTCAAAAGCAGTGGCTCTCCATTTTCCCAGGGCAGTGGCAGTCTAACTGGGTTCCACTAGAGTGAGCAGAGTTACATGAAATTCATGCTAGGAGGAGAGAAAGTGAATGGATTCTAGGTTAAATGCAATGGGTTCACTGGTCTCAGTTCAATCTTCATCCAACCAATACAATCATCGCACAACAATTTTGCCTCTAGAAACCTGACAGTGACTGAGACTTTTGTGGAAAATGTTTGTTACTAAGGCAATAAAATGCAGCATTTTTCCTGGACTGGGGTTTAGGGAAGTAGCGAATTTTCCTTAACTATTTGGAGATGAAACTGGAAGGAGAAAGAGGTGTAAATGCTGTCTTGTTGATGCTGCTGCTGCGTCCTTCAAAGGCAATGAGTCTGGAGAAGTAAGCCAGGTTGCATGGTTATTCCATTTTTGTTTAGAGGCATTAGGCTACACTGTGCTGGCATTTAGCTGACAGTGGAACTGGTGTCTTGCTTTTTAGGAGTCTTTAAGAATCAACTTGGCCTCTTCTTAGTTTGAGAGTGTATAAAAATGCTACCCAAGGCAGGAGCGACTGACTGTGAATTCTTGTACTCTCAGGATGTTGAGAGGCTGAGGCAGGAGAGTCACAAGTCTGAGCACAGCCTAGACAACTTGGCAATTTGGCAAGACAAAATTGGTATACAGTTGTAGCTCAGTGCAAAGACCTTGGGTATAATCTCTATTCTGGAAAAAAAATCAGGTATGGGCCTCATACCTCTAACACTTGTGAAGCTGAAGCAGGAGAGTCATAAGTTTGAGCCTAACCTAAACAAATTAACAAGCCCCTATCTCAGAAGAAGAAATAGAAGAGTTAAAGATGTAGCTCAGAGCAAAGGCCTTGGCTTCAATCCCAGGTACTACAGAAAGAAAAGAATAAAAACCTATACAAAGACAGGGAACATACTTTATTTTTATGATGACAAAATATTCTTCTATCCTGATGGTGTATTTATTTGGTGCCACTCTGTGTGATACTCAAAGTGCAAAGATCACAGAGGACAGTGCTTCTGATACCTAGCTCCTAATTCATATGCCCAATGGTGGCTTTGAGGATTTTATTTTGATTAAATGAGAGTTAATGAAATATACTAATCAGCCAATTCAGTGGGATGTGATTAAGATTAGCTGACTTGAAGTGCATATTAATGGATAAGATTCTGATTTTTATTTAAAGAGTTTGTATCCATTATCTTTAAATTTAAAGAACTAACATGTTTAAAAGTGCAGCTAGTAGTTCTAACAAATTGCTGAGATATTGATCAATTGAGTAGTAAAAAAAGTGAGTGTACGCTGCACTACATTAAAAGCTAACAATGTTCCTGGACTTTGTTTTACTCTGTCTCAAAAAAGAGAAATCAGACACTATTTAAGCTTGTGTGTCTGATTTATTGTACTTAGCATTATGGTCTCAAGGTGCATCCACTTTCATACAAATAAACCTCATCTATCCTCATTTTGGCAGCAGTATTCCATGTGTGTAAATACCACATTTCCTATATCCATTCATCTGGTGAGGGACATGTAGGTGGCTTCCAAGACTTAGCTATTACTAATAGTGCTGCTTTTAACATGGGTACTTATGATTATTATAATATGATATCTGCAGTTTTTCTGAGAAGATACCTACAAGGGGAATAGCTGGGTCAAATGGTATTTCTAATTTTAGTTTTTTGATGAATCTCTGTAATGATTTCTGGAGTTAGATCATTCTCGGCAGGAAGGGGATACAGGATGAAAATGAGGAATTGGTGTGTGTCATGTGCATGCACCCGCTCTACACATGATGTACTGAGAATGTGTACAAAAAAAGGAAGGGATACAGAGATGGGTGGAGGTGAGAGGGAGAGGGGGGAAAAAGGAATCCAGACGTGTTATATACATGTACCAGCTTTCCATGGGAGTGTAAATATAGGCACACAAATACTAATACACTAAAATAATACAAAAGAAATAACATGGAAGAGAACAAAAAGGGGAAAAAACCCAAAAAACAAAGGTAGCTGGAAACTGTACTCAGTCTTGCCCTAATCGTCATTTATTTCATTTACCTCCACCTATGGCTTTTCCTTATTCAGCATTGCTCGGGTTGGGTAGCATGTATGAAATTTGTTCTGTAACACTACGGAGGTCAGAACCAGGCTCATGGCTTGGAGTTTCTACCCTCTGGAATCTCATAGAAAAGGTCTCTGCCTCCACCAGGCAATTGTTGAAAGAGCTGAAGAGTAAAATACCCTCTCCCGCCTTCTCTCCTTAGGCCTAACTGTGCCTACTTAAAGCTTTTGCCCAGCACACATGGTTTCCAGACTACTTACCAAGCTGGTTGCCCTCAGTTCAGCAACAGGCACTCACACCAAATTTTCTGAACTAGTACCTGGCAAGAAACCAAGAGCCATGAGCCAGGGGAGAACCTGGGCGTGGGCCTGAGGTTACGTCTTAGCAGGGTGTGTGCCCGCCTGCGATGACTTCCTCCCGTGCTTCTTAGTTGTCTCTGTCACACCACCCATAGCACTGGCTAATGATAATTTATTTCCTGACTTCTCTCCATCACCAGATTATGAGAGCTTGAGGGACAGGGGTTAGTATATCTCTAATCTCCAGGATGTAGAGTAGTCTCTAAAAAAACAAACAATTAAGGAGTATCTTTTGTATATAATTCTAATGTTAGACATAGCAGAACAATGCTAACATAAGCAATAAGATACTACAGGGACACTAAGGGGAAGAAAATTTATTTTAAACTTGGATCACAACTATACCTTTTAATTTTTCAGTGCCTTTCTTGATGAATATGATATCTATGATTCTGTATGGCAGGAAAAGTCATATGATTTTCATTCCTAATGTGTCATAAGTATTCACACATAGCTGAAATGTAGGTTC
Organism: Dasyprocta punctata; assembly: GCA_004363535.1. NCBI lineage: Eukaryota > Metazoa > Chordata > Mammalia > Rodentia > Dasyproctidae > Dasyprocta > Dasyprocta punctata. Next base: position 18,250 of record RJWM01010411.1, on the reverse strand, counting down.
ATGGAGGCCTCTTATACTGTTGTCTCTACTTTTGTGTATACTTGAAAATTAAACAATTAGAAAAGATAAACAAAAAAGTCCCACAGAAAATCATTTGGAATACTTAAAAAAATATATTCAGAAGAAATGTCATCCACGATTTCAGTTCTAAGATGTCAGTACTAAGACTGTGATAGCCTTGATACTTTTTAGAAAATATTAATATGGGAACTTTGTTCAATAGGCTACAAGTCCACCTAATTTGTGTACATTCCTCATTAATGTATTTTAAATTTGTTACTTATACTTGATCATTATGGAAAACTGTATAGGAATTAGTGTAAAATGTAATTTAATATTGCTTTTTTAATACAATGAATGAAACTATGAAAATGTTATTAAATAGCTACCTGCTCTACATCACAAGGTATTATTTTGGCAAGTTTGGATTTGTGTATGCAGAGATATATACTTTTTAAAATAAATGAACTGTAGAGATTTTGTGTTCTTGAAGATCGCCAAGTGTCTAGAGAGTTCACCTGAGAAAAAACACATCACTTTGGATGACTCACTGATTGAACAAATAGGTAGGAAAATGTAAACTATAGAAATGAAAGATGTGAGAAATAGACAGGCAGGGCCATGGGAACTGGCAGAGGAACTGGGGGAGGGATGTGTCCACTTAATGATAAATGTAGTAGCCAGTAACTGGCTGATTGTAGCCTTGGTATATTTTACAGGTTAACTCAGACTCCAGAAGCTGCAGGCCTCTTGGTACCTGCTGTACTATTTTGGTAGAAGCCAGGCCAGAAAACCAGAAAGAATGCCAAATGAAAATTTGTCCAATCGTTTATATTTTCCAGAGGCCAAAGTAGTTGTCAGCCTGCAGTACCCCGAGTCCCTGAAGTGGTGCTTCTCTGTGTTATTTGAAAAATCTCACATGTGAAAGCTAGTTATTGGAAGAGAGAAACATGTAAGAGTCAGTTATAGAGAAGAAACGCTGCTGCCCGCCTGGACTTCCTCTGTGTGTGTGTGTGTGTGTGTGTGTGTGTGTGCGCATACAGATGTGTGTGCAGCTGTTCATCATAACAAATTCTGCAATGAAAAGGAACAAAAAAACCCCTCTCACTATATAAAAGGAGAGTAAGTCATCCTGATTACTATGCTATGGCTGTACAAATTAAAACTGTTCAGTTGACAGATCCTCTATAACCTGCCTTCTCTTCCTTCTCTATTTATCTCTTTTACTTCTCCATAACAACCTGTCTTGTCCCTGTCCGGATCTTATTTATGTTTTCCTCTATTTCTTTGTTCTGGAGATTTATTCTTAATTCTAACATTCTCTCTGACTTTTCTTGTCCTGTTTATATGCTCCCATTTTTCTGTCCTGACTCAAGTCCTGGATTGTTCTGTGGTTGGTTTGTTGGCATCGCGAGTCTCACTCAAATGGCTCGGCTCCTAATCACACCTTCTTGCTGTAGAAGCCACTACCTAACAATTTAGTGGGCAGATCCGGGTTATGTGGGGGGAAACTACTTCAAATTGTTTCATCTTCATCTCAAATTAAATTTTCACAGTATATTCACTTAATTCAGTCTTCCTGCTAGGTCCGCTGAAAGAGACAAGTGGCCCAATTCCCTCTGCCGATTCATTGCTCAGTAGTTAGCTGCTGTGTTAGGACGCTGAAGTTCAGTACCACCGCAGAGTAGAAAGAACAGGAGCTAATCATCCTGGGACTGGGTTTCAGTACTGGTGCAGCCCATTTGAAGGATATGATGCTTGGTAAGGTACATACTCTTTAGCTCATCTTCACCCTGCTCCTCATCCTAAAAATGAAAAGCAGTCGTGAGTCAGGCCTGGTGGCACACACCTGTTATCCCAGCACTCTGGGAGGCTGAGGCAGGAGGATTCTAAATTGAAGCCCAGTCTAGACACTCAGCAAGACCCTGTCTCAAAATAAAAGTAATAGAAAAAGGGTTGGGGTGGTAGCATAGAGTGAAGGCCCTGGGTTCTTCAATTCCCACTACCACAAAAACAAAAACAGTCTGTTCAATCTTATTGTTCTCTTGAGATACTATCCTAGTGTTTTCTTTACTCTTAACAACCAGTATCTTCAAGATTATTCTTTCTCCTTGCTTTTAGTTTATCACTGTCTTCCTGTTTCCATCACTCAACCATCACAAAATCCTGTGTTGTTCTCCACTTTCTCTCCTTTCTACATTTCTGAGAGGCTACTGACCTAGTGTCTGTAGCTTTTCTAATTCTCCCTCTTCCTTTAGTACATTTTATCCCACTCAAGAATTCTGAAAAAATTATTAAACATCTCCCCTTTGCCTTAATTTTAAGGCAATGAAGACATTGTTTTAAGTATTTGTGAGGGGGCAAGAGTGAGATGATACATTTAAAAAAGATTTCTGTGGTCAAAGTGTGGAGAATGGGTGAATGAATTGAAGAGGGGAGACCACTAAGAGAAACTGCAAGAGCTCAGGTAACAGACACTGTTTCCGGTAGTGGGGATGGAGAGAAGCAGGCAGGTGCAGGAGAGAGAGCAGGGATGAATCGCGAGTCTTGGTGACAGTAAGATGCAGGAGAGCGACACTTTCTGGATGCCTCCTGGCCTCCACTTCTGGCCCGTGGGCAGCGGACAGTTTCCCAGCTGTTCCTGCAACTGATGACCCTCAAGCCCTGATGTTCAGTGCTCTGTTCTCGACTCCTTCCCCCTTCAAATCATTTTCCTTTGGTGGTCCTTCAATTTTCAGTGTTAAAAAAATCTCAATTCTGCAAGAATTTACCCAAATCTACAGTGCCATTTACTCCAGAGATCACAACCCAATGAATGGCCCATTTGACAGCAGGTTCAGAACTGCGAGCTGAGAAGAGAAAACTGATCCTGCTAGCCTGAGAAAGCGCTTGGCACCTTGCCCTAGTCCCTGATATCTAAGCACTGGGCCTGCACATTCAACAAGGTTTTGTTTGGCTGTGGCAGGTGCTACCCTTTAAACCTTGTGATTGGCCCCATTGCCTCAGGATGTAGAACACTCCAGGGAAAGTAGGTACATAGCTAGAACCACACCACTAAAGACTGGGTGGAACAGGCCAAAGTCCCCATCTTTCCATTCCCTATACTGAATCATGCTATTCCTGAATTTTAATACCCAGCAGCTGGCAGTTGGTGCTATAGCAATTTCAGGCCAAGATGTTTGACCAGAAGTTAATGTACAAGGTGTGTTCAGGAAATATAGTGAATATTTAAAAATTTTAAAAGTTTGTTACAGTAAAAGAAACATTGCTATTAATGCCCTAAAAATACCCCCCCACACACTTCAAAAATGTTTATCCCGTTGTTTTTGCCACTTTCTGAAGCTGTTCTGGAAGTTTTCTTTTTTGAGTATCCTCAGTTGCACCGTTGTGGCTCCCTGGGTGTCCTGAATTCATTCAAAATACTTACTTCTCATGTTCATTTTGACTTAAAGAAAGAGCCCAAAGTTGCATGATGCCAGATCTGGTGAATAAGGTAGATGAAAACACACTGTAATGTTTTTACAGTCCTGCATTTCCATTGGATGTTACTCAGTAACAGCATTCACCCTACTTTTTACTATACCTTGTAAAGACTCACAAAAGAGTATTCCAGGACTGCTTTAGAAAATGGCAAGAACAATGGGATAATTGTCTTAGAAGTAAAGGAGAGTATTCTGTTGGGGGTTAATAACAGTGTGTCTTTTACAAAAAAATTTAAACACATACCATGTATTTTGATCACCCCTTGAATAAATTATATATTTGTATATGTATTAAATTATATGAAAGATCTAAATATTACTATGTTAAAGCTTGATCATTTCATTATTCTAATTTTCTTCCAGAACTCCTAGAACGATCTCTAGCCCTTTTAAATAAAAGTCAACAACTCACTGACTTCATAGAAATATTCAAGTGTGATGGACCTTATGTGAATTCCGAGTTGATTCAGGGAGCTCAGAGCAGTTGTCTGAAGATTGACAGCCTCCTTGAACTTCTCCAAGACAGGAGAAGGCAGCTGGACAAGCACCTGCAGCAGCAGCGGCAAGAACTGGGTCAGGTTCTACACATGTGTCTGTGGAACCAGCAAGAAGACCAGGTAAACCCAATGGGCATGGGATGGTACCTCAGCCTCTGCTAATTGATCACTATATGGGTCAGCTATGCCCTGATCCATATGGGACGAGGTCTCATTCAGCATGGTCTGATCCTTTAATCTTTAGTCCAAAAGTCTTTCCTTAAAATGCCATGTTGTTTCCCCCAGTAAGTACAAATATAAAATCAAATATTTCTTATTTCCTTTCATTATAACGTTGATTTTATGACTGGGAGAACACCTGTGAAAGGTTTTGAAAATAGCTATGTTTTATTGTTGGATTATCCTTTTCAGTTTCTTACAGGTCACTACTTTCAGGCACATTTTAAAATTCAGTAAGTTCAAAGTAGAGGGAGTGTTCTTAGAAGAGTGATTTGGTGCCAAGGAGGAAATTTGATGTCAGCGGATGTCTGAATGCTCAGGGGTTAGAAGGCTTTCAGGGTTGGTGAGCGTGCAGGAATGTTAGGACTCATTAACTGACTGAGGACTAAACTCTGCTAAGTTGTCAATGTGCTGACCAGGTATTCCTTCCATCCAAGCATCTGAGGGTCAGAGTGGGCAGAATTCTCTTTGCAATCTCCCATTTCAAATAGGTAATATATTTATTAGAACCTTTCCATTAATTGAAACCCATGCTCAAATCTGAACAGATTAAGTGGGAGGAATTTTTAGAGAGAAATGACATGGAGAGAGATCTTTTGGTCTGGATGCACAGGAAAGAGATCTTTTCTTTTCTTTTTTTTTTTTTTTTTTTTTTTTGCGGCACCAGGGATTGAACTCACAACCTCGCACATGTCAGACAGGCACTTAAGCCACTGAGCCAAACTCCTGGCCCTGGTTTTTTGAGGCAGAGTCGCATTGTGTAGCTCAGGCCAGCCTTGTGCTCGCGTTGTAGCCCAGGCCGGCCTCGAACTCATAACGCTCCTCCTACCTCAGCCTCCCAAATGCTGGGATTAAAGACGTGCGCCACCACGCCCAGCAAGAGATCTTTTCATATTTTATGTTTCTCTGATACACATTGAAGAGACAGACATGCAGCTGGAAGCAAATATAAGTTGAAGTGAAGCTTTTTCTTATTTGAAGATACCAAAAATGAGGTCTTAAATAATTAATGTTTCAGCTAGTAATGATTGAGTATCTGCTGTGTGCCAGGTCTTACTGTAAGTGTGGAAGGTACACTAGGCACAAGGCAAAGTCCCTTTCTTCTATGAATTTTCTGTGTTTCTCAACTTTGGCATCACCAACACTTGCTGCTAGGTAATTCCTGGCTGTGAGAGGCTGTCCTGCACCCTCTCAGGTGTTGAACAGCACCCCTGGCCTCTGCCAACTATCTGCTAGTGGAGCATTCCTCAGGTATGGCACAAAAATGTCTCTGGACATTGCCCCCGATTCCCCCGGGAAGCAAGATTGACTTCAGTGGAGAATTGCTGCTATAATGGGATGACAAAGATATAAAATAAACATATGAACAGTACAAAGTGCTATTAGAAATCAAATAGGACAATGAATTTTGACACGTGTTGCTCTACTATTAATCAGATAAGCTGCTCCCAGCGTTGGTACAAAGCAGAGATCCAGATGCAGACACCTCCAGGCGTGTGTTCTGCTTGCGTTTCACTGCCTCCCCTCCAAGTCAGCAGACGCTTTCTAAGCTACTTCCGCTTTCTTCACCTTTGCCTTGACTGTGGATGCTCCTAACCCGTTCCTGGGAGGCTTCTCCTGCCAACTCTTCTTCCTCACAGTTTGGTCCCCACTCCCATCCACCTGTACGTGAGCATTACTCGAAGTACTATCATCCAACACAATCAATTACAGATGATTGTGATAGAACAAAGGGAATCAGTGCCCAGGATAAGAATCAACATAAAATAGTTTGTCAGACAACTGTTTGTGAAGTTCTTTACATAATAAGTGGGCCTGATATACCTCACTCCTTTCTCTCTGTCTCTTTCTGTCCCTTCCTGCCCTGTAATTCTGATCTGCCATCATGTTCCCAGAGCTTCCCTCCCCTTATGGAAGCTCACTTACCTCTTTTTGTTCCTGAATTCACAAACCCAAACCTCTGCTTCTAATGCTTCCATGAATATACTAAAAACTGTTGTTTTAACATACAGAGGGGATTGTTTCTTTTAATCCTCATCCTCACTTATTCAGATTAACACAGAGACCTTTTCTCTCCAAAGAAAGGGCTCATCCAACAGGCTTCCCAAACACAGAAAAAACTTGCCAAGAATGAGAAAGAACATGTAGTCAGTCTTACTTATTTTTAAGATAGCAGTTTTGCCTCCCTGTCCCATGACTGTGGCCATAACCATCCACTCAAATCCTTCGTAGTTAAAAAGAAAAGAAAAACACACGAACATTCAGGAGATTCAAGAGAAACCTAGATATTTTGTCAAGTCTGGAAACCTGAAAAAGTTTGTTAATAATTAAAGTAAGCTATTGTAGAAAGTTTCTGAGTTAATGGGTTCTCTAACTTAAAAGGACTCATTTTTCTTCTTTTTGTTAATAATAGGGTACTTTTAAAAAATTGACTTTGTCTTTTAGAACAGTTATAAATGAAATAACAAGTGTAACTCATACAGTACAATACCTATGTTGGTTTCCTTGTAATCCCTCTCCCTTTTTAAACCTTGAAACTTCTCTCTCACCCAGCCCAGAGCCTTTAGCATTAACAATACTATACATTTAGATTCCTTTCCTAACTTTCCTGGAACTAAAACTAATTATAACAATAAGAATTAATACTATTTTTAATATGAGCTGTCAATACATAAGCTAGTAATTTCCTCACATGTACTATCTAGGCCCTTTAGAGACCCATCTATGTTACATTTTCCTTTGTTAGCAGCAGTGTGAGCACTGGAGTAATTAATAATAACTATTTTTTTTTTGTGCTTGTAAGAGCACAGATTCTGGGGCTAGACTATTGGTTGCATTTCAATCTTGCCTCCACTACTTAGCAATTGAGTTACTGGGTAATTATTTAAATTCTCTAAGGCTCAGTTTTCTCTAACAATGTGTATTATAGTGGTAATTACCTTTAAGTGTTATTAAGATGATCAAATAAATTATTATATGTCAAGTGCACAGGACAGTACTTGGCACATAGTAACTGCTCTACATTAGCTTTTTTTCATCTTATCTAAAAAGCACAGTGAAGACCCAACATATTGCATACTCTCCCATTCCTACTGCCCTTTCTTTTCAGCTCTAGCAGCATCTTATTTTGCAGATAATCTCCACCATGTGCTCAGGTAAAGCTTGGTCTTTAACTGAAGGTCAATTTCATTATTTGACTTCATAGGATATGATCAAATAAAAGTCACTTTTATAACATTAACAGCCATACTTGCTCAATAGGCACTTGATTAATGACATAAAACAAACAAAAAAAAAGTACACTTTTTTTCCTGCTTGTGAGTTAATAACGATCATTTGTTAGAAGTGTGGAGGTTGCCATCCATGCTGATGATTGCTACCAGTATTCTGGCATTCTGTCGCCTTGTAGGCTTTTATGCAAGTATGGGCCTGAAAACACATTTATTACCCAAGTGCACACACATTTACTAAAGAAACAAACAAATTAACAAAAATAATTGGAATCCACTTCTACATATATTGTATTGTAACCTGGCTTGAATTGAACAAATCATCAACATATTCTTGTGTCAAAAGTAGAGTAAATAATTTTAATGACTGTGCACTAATGTTTGAGTAGAGTATAACCCAATTTCAATAATATTTTATTGACAAGGAAGTAGAGGTCCTCCAATTTCTCAGTGTTATAAATAGTAATTAATACTTACAATGTTGATAATTATGTGAACCAGGAAGTATTTTTGAATGTAGTAGGTATAAGCTAAATCCTCTTGCTTGAGTTTTTAAGTTTCTTTGGATGTTCTGCTCTGTTCTATACCTCTACTGCTGATGCAGCTGTGGCGATTGGCACCAGGGACAAATGTGAGTCTGTTAGTGGTTTATGTTCTATGGCGTGGTGTCCCTGGATGTTCTACCTAATAAGCCTTGAACACTGTGGAACCACGCTTCATTGGAAGGCAAGAATTTTTGTCAGTTCTGTACCTGTTTTAAGGGTACAGAGGTGCTGTCAAATTTTGTATTAATAAAACATTAGCTGTCAATCATTTTAACTACTTAAGAAACAGTAGAAATTAAGGGGGGAATTAGAACAAAGCTTACTGATGAATAATAATGTGGATGTCTGAATATATGATGCATCAAATCTCATAAGGACCATTTGAAAGATATATTTAGAGCGTCACAGTTTGTGAGTGCTTCTGGCCTAATGCTTTTGAAAAGACCAGCTAATTTTCTTTTGGAAAGGAAATTAAATGACCAGCATGATAGCAACTTTAGACTTAAAACAATTGCAGAAAAAATTAAATTTAAGTCACAGATCTTTCTATTTTAATTGGCATGATGTAGTCTGGCACACATAATCATAGGATGTTCTTTCTTTATCGTTGCTTTTCAGATGTAAAAATATGCACTTGTTTTTCATTGAAAGATGAGCTGCTGCCTCTTTCAGCTCTAACAGCATCTTATTTTGCAGATAATCTGCTTCATTAATGAAAATCAGGAGCAGCTTGGAGTATTTCGTGCATAATTAATTATCTTGGCAAGAAGATTTATGAATGTAATTTTTCTCAATTGCTCCAATCAGACATAAGTGAGACAAACAAATATATTAAAACTAAGTTATTCATGCCTTCTTTGTGCAAGATAGTGTCAAGGACATCTAGAAGAATTAAGACATGACAACAGTAAATCTTTTTGTCACACAAATCATATAAACATATATGCATCTTTGGGGGTGGGAGAATTACAATAGAATTCACATTGGGAAAATTTTGTGGTTTATAATTCAAGTACAACATGCATCATATTTGTGCAGTATGTTCTCTGTCAATAGGCAATAAAAATGATATCTCACATAGGCACAATTAAAATGATGACTGATATAAGCACAGTCTCAGGGCACTAATGCTGTACCTGTAAAACTGTGTATGTGACTACACAGATATGCAAGTGAATATATTCTTTGGTACTTGCTGGTGTTTTCTAACTAGAATTTAGATCCTGAATTGTTGACCACCTTAAATTAACATGAGATAACGTAGGAAATGTTGAAGATTTTTCTTGTTTTTAAATCCTTCTTTGGATGTAGTGTTCAAACACTGAATGGTTTAAAACCAAAATAATGGTTGTATTATCTTGGTGATCCTGAAATCCAATAGTTTGGTCCAGCAATAGACATGAATAATTGTCCAGTCATTTGTGTAATAAAATCTACCCTGGAAGTTTCATCTTAGCACATAGGCTATCTCTAGAATTCTTTCTGCAGCATGCCAACAGGAAATAGAAAGTATCTTAATATAGTTTTGAGTGCAGTACACAGCTATGTGACTTAGAATGCATGGTAACCCATATGCTTTCAATGGTACTGTAGATCAAAGGTAATAATGAGGAATTCCCTCTAGATAATCAATTGCACAAAGTCTTGGCACGATAGATGGATTCCCACAACCATTCTCTAAACCTCCAGATATTTTAAGTCTTCCACAGTGTCCTAGTTATTTTTCACTCATTGCTGAATACCTGATGCCCAAAATTAGGGAAGGAAAGGTTTGTTTCTTACAGTTTCTTAGGAGTTTCAGTCCATAATCAGTTGGCTCCACGGCAGCATGACATGGTGGGGCTGCCATTCATGGCAGCCGCCCAAAACAGCAAGGTGTGCTGGAGAGAGAGAGAGAGAGAGAGAGAGAGAGAGAGAGAGAGAGAGAGTGGAAGCATGGAAAGAAGACCTGCCTCCTTTACACTGTATCTCAGTTCCACCCCTGGGTGGGTGCAGCACTCACATCATCAATCCCAGGGCTAGACAACAAACTGAACACAAGCATCAGACTCAGCCCCATCAAAAGTATATGAGGATTTGAGGGTCCATAGTATCACCCAATACACACAGTGTTCTGATATACAAGTGGAAGGAATCCCACTTCATGGCTCAGTAACCACCCTAGTTTATTCAAAAACTTTCTCTGCAAGACAGTTAAAAATGAATTTTACCTTCTCCAAATGTCTTCACCTTTCAGCTATTTCTTTAGTTCATCTATACTTACTACAGTTAAGTACATTTTCATGAAATTTAACTTGTCATGTCTTCAGTTTCCCTTCTTTTTTAAGGTTTCTTTTTCTATTGTTTTAGTTGCCCAAGGTCAACTGTGTCCAAAAACTTAAAATAGAAAACTCCAGAAAAATTTGTAAGTTTTAAAAACTTTTATTGCAGTATATTATTATCATAGCTCTATTTTTTTTTTTTTGATGCCCCAGTCATACCCAGGTGTTATGGTTTATATTCCTATGGCCCCACCAAATTTCATGTAATCATGGCATGGATGTGGCTGAATCTAGCGTTTGTGATTGGTTTGTTATCTGGTGCTGGGATTGATGGTATAAGTGCGGCACCCACCCAGGGGTGGAGCTGACATATAAGGGTGGGAAGAAGTTATGTCTTCTCTCTCTTGTGGGTTCGTGGCCTGCCACACCACGCTGCCTTGGAGACAACTGAGGATGGGCTAAAACCTCCAAGAACTGTAAGAGATAAACCTTTCCTTCAATGATTTTGGGTGTCAGGTATTCTGTCTCAGCAATGAGAAAAAAGTAACTAAGACACCAGGACTTTGAATGTACTAGACAAGCACTCTACCACAGTGCTACATCCCTAGCCCAGTTCTACTTTATTATTAGTTATTGTGGTTAATCTCTCCCTCAGTACCTAAGTTATAAATGAAACTTTATTATAAATGTAGGTAGAAAAAAACATATGTAGAGTTTGGCACTACCTGTGGCTTTGAGCATCCATGGGGGTCTTAGAATATATCCACTGTAGATAAGGGTTGATGCTATCCTGTTCATTTGAGTGGTAGCTTAACATTTTAACTACCTAAACCCATGAATAAGTTGGCAAGAGGGATTTAGGACACAGACTGTGGCTGAATTCTTTCTCAGAAGTGATGTGTGTGTTCCCTTAGGAAGGCTCAGCATTGCTGCCAATCGTCACACTGGTTGTGTGACAAAATTAGCTGCAGCAGCCTGAGCCACCTGCCATGCCCCGGGCTGCCTGTGTATCTCCTTTCACTTCCCTGAACTCTTTCACTCCACCTTGGTGCTGGAGATAATTGGTTTTCCTTTTTTCATCAGCACTGCCAACACCCCAAACTAGCCAGGGAGAGAGCCTCATTCTCTCCTTTCCCTACTTTTACAGCCCCAAAGACAAAACAAGAGGCCAAATTACTCTTAGTACATTTTATAAGGAGACTCATAAGCAAACAAAATAAATGGCACACTTTAAAATAGATTACAACATCTTTGGTTTCTTACTCTCATTTCTTCTAACAGTCAGGGGTTTAAGCCAAAGTTTGAGTATCAAATCCACTAAATTTTGCATGATTTAGGAACTGGGATAGTGATATGAAAATATCACACTTTGGTTCCACTGCTAATGCCTGTCTGTCTGTTTCTCTTTACCTCAGATACACAGTGACAGATTGGCTAGATTTCCAGGTCACTTATGGAATTCTAAGTCACATTGTGAAAGCCATTGGCAGGGTAACAAAAGAAATGAAGGAAGGAAGGAAGGAAGGAAGGAAGGAAGGAAGGTGAACAGACAAGAGTGCAAAATTCTGTTTCCTCTCCTAAAGAATAGGAAAAGAAGAATAAAAAGCCTCAAAGACTTCCTTCTACTGCTGGGGGAATTCCCCTCAATGAGTTGAAGGTAGCCCTAGGAGTAAAAATTTAGATCCAGAGACTTTCATTGTAGTGCTGCTTTTATCCATTGGACTCAACTGTTTCCTGCCACTGAGGAGCTGAAATTCAGGAGCCCATCTAACACAAGTAAGAACTGTAGACAGTGTTGGGAAATGAAGGCCTCGGTGACATTTTTCTCGAAATATAAATGGGAGGAAAGAAATTATATTAATACAAGTTATATAATAGTAGTACACGAATTATCTTAGTGCAATTCATACAACTGTATTAATGAAAATCGGAACAGTTAAATACATAAAATTTTAATTCTAGATAGGGAAAAAGATCATCTGTGAAACCATGTACAGTGACAAATTTTGCCTCATGACAATGTATTTTAGGTTTCCTACCACCCATCAGTAGAGAATCCTGGGCTTCATAGTTCAGGGAGAAAGTAATACCTTGTAGCTAACTTCAGTAATTCAAGGAGGGCTCCCAAATTCTACAAAAGAAAATCATGAACACTATCCTTCTCAAATCTATGAGACTAAGTCCAAATAATAATAGGCAAGTTATTAGATCAGCCCTAAAATATATCAAGAAACAAAAATTTAATCTACATTTTTAGCAGTGTTAAAAAGCAGTATTAAAACAAATCTAGTTTTGCAGCTGTTAGTTGCATTTATTTGTGATTCCAGAACAGGCAGCAGTTCCAGGCAATAGATGATCAGAATGTCCACATGGGCAGGTTGTATGATTACTGGTAGAAAAGAAGTGACATGCAGAAAACACGAGTGAGGCCTGGAGAGCTGGAGGGGCTACAGCTCACATGTGCCTTATTTGGACATGGTTCTAACAGCTGGCCCCTGGTGATTGATTCAGACTCAGCCTCTTGCAAGAGTGGGTCACTGTCTGTTTGTACATCCCATTAGGTTATCACCTGCCAGGTGTGGAGAAAACTTTAGGTCACACATAAACCGTATGGAGGCTGTTCTAAACCAAACAGTTCAGCTTAATAGCAATGATTCTTCTTACTCCCCTACTCCCAATCCTTAGGTACAAATCTCAGTAACATGGCTTTTGTGCCTCTTCTAATATACATTATCCCCTAATGAAGGAAATGAATATTGGAAGTCTAGTGATTGCCTGGGTAAATATAGAAAACAATTGACTGGATTGCCTCATACAAAATACAAAGAATAGGTTGCTCTACTGTAAAAAAAAAGAAAAGAAAAAAAAAAAGAAAAGTCTAAACCTTGTGGATGCTAAAATTTTTTCTATAATACTAATATCCTTTCAAAATCAAAGTAGACACTGGGACCTGTGTTTACCAGTACACATAACTGAAAACATTTTAGTAGGTGTGTGTAATTTTGCTAACTGTCAAAAAGTCTCCAGTTAAAAAGATAGATAACTGATGCCTATTCTTTCCCTTATCAGTTTTTATTTTTTTATTTTTTGACTCTAATAGTGATTGGTTATTTGGCAAGAAGTGTTCTGCATGTGGAAATGAAAATGAAAGTAATTTGAAGAGATTATCATCTTCCCTTAAGCATTTCTGTTAAGGTGGCTTGGATTGTTTATTGCTAGCTTGCCTACTCCAGAATAGTTTTAAATAATGATTAGAAAACAAAATCCCATCTTAGATCGTAGGACAAATTACAGAAAAAAAGAACAGTAGAACAGTAGTGGTTGCTGGCGGTCTGATGTGTGGCTTCAGACTGCAGCAGTTCACCCTCCTGTCAGCCGAGTTGTATATCTGTGACCATCAAAGAGTATTTTCTATTGCTTGCATTCCCCATGGTTTAGTCCTGTCTTTGGCATGGATTGTTTGGGAGCTGTCGAGCTCAGCATCTGCTTACTGTCCCCTCTGCCCTCTTGATGGCCCTCTTGATGAACCCAATCCGTACTACCATTGTCCTCCCTAGTGCAGTGTTTCCGTAGCGGCCTGTGGTTACACATGGGCCCCCAATCCATATTAGAGTTAGGTTCCCGTAATCAGAGTCTTGCATTAGGTTTTTATGACTATTCTTAAACATAGGGAAATACAAACCACTTCTTCAGGATTCTTTGTTTCCACAAATGGATATGATGAGAAAGAAAAATGAATATACTGGATTGGAAGGCATGAATTCCGACCATGACATTACTGTCCCTAGTTCTGGTACTTTTTAGTTTTGTGAGCTCAGGCAAGTTACTTAACCTGTCTGTGTGTCAGTTTCTTCATTTGTTGAAAAGGCAAACGTGTCCATCATAGGAAGGGTATAAAGACTGGATGAGGTAACACTGTAGGCTGCTCAGAGTGGAACCTGTCAGCTTTCTATGAAGGTCAGGCTGACTTCTCTTACTGTCTTCACTCTTATTTCCCAGCAGGAATAGGGGTAGAATGGCCAACAAATAAAAACTAGTTCTTTCTTGCTCACAGTTAATACCTTCAAGCTGGAGGTTTAGCTCAGTGACACAAGTGCCTGCCTGGTAAGCATGAGGTCATGAGTTTGATCCCTGGTACCAAAAAAAAAAAAAACCAAAGTTAGTACCTTCAATAGCATTCTCTTTCAGCCTTCCTACTCAACCTGGTGAACTTTGTATAAAGTCTTTTGCATCTTCAGTTCCCTGTATGAACAAAAAGTTCTTGTCAATCTAATCAGATAAAGGGAGGAGGTCAGGAAAAGGAGGAATCCTTTTGCCCCTTTTGCTTTCCCTGAAACTGACTTCCTCAGCTTGAGCAATAAACTCAGCCAGTCAATTACTTTGAAAAGTCCTTAGTTCTTCCTTCTCTACCCACTCAGTGGTCCATAAATGCTTACAAACTGATATCTCTTTCCACTACTCTCCTGGCTCTGCTATTTGAAGTTGCCCTTAAATTCTTAAATTTACATTTAATGTGTAAGGATATTCTGACATCCTTGAATAACAGAACCATCCAATAAAAATATAATGCCACCCACATATGTGACTTCAAATATTCTAGTAGTCATTTAAAAAGTAAAAAGTCACTTAAAAAGTGAAAAGTAATATTGGATTTTATTTAATGAAACCTATCCAAAATATTATTTCAACAAGTAATGAATACTACCAGTTTTCATGAAATATTTTCATTATTTTTATACAAAGTCTATGGGATCTGATATGTATTTTATACCTATAGCATATTTCAGTTTGGACTCCAAGTACTCGATGGCCATGTGTAATTATTAGTTACTATATTGGGAAGTACATGTCCACACCATTTGGCAGAATTTTTCCAGCACTCTTTTCTAACTCTTGAGGCAGCTGTTTTTTTTTTTTTTTTTCTAATTGAACATCCCTGATTCTCCTCTGCAACTCTGCTGTCTTCCTTTCTCTCTTATCTCTTGTCGCCTTCTGATAGATACCATGACTCAAAAAAAATCTGCCCCACTTTTACTCTAAAGTAGTTCTATCTCCTCAGAGCACCTAGAAGCCATATAAAACTATCAAATGACCAGTAGCACATTGCTTAGATCAAGCAAAAGATGGGGACTGAAGAGAGAAAGGAAAAATGTGTTCATTTTCCCCTGTAGTCTGTCAAAACCCAGAACCAATTTTCCTTTGAATGATTCTGTTCTTCCTTCCTTTCTATGTCCTCTTAAGCAGTGGCTCATGTTTTCATTCTCTTACAAGGACCACGTTACATTGAAATGTCCTGATGTGTCACTTACCGCACTAATCACTCAGGCTTTTGGACAGCAGCTGATATAATTTAAAAGTTTATAAAAAGTGCACTTGGAATATCTGTGCAGCTGTCTGCTGCAACTACTTGCGGGATGCAATGACTGATTTACTGAGTGTCAGAGTATTGTGGGTGACAAGCTCTTGGTTATTTAGCGTGTCTTATTTTAGCCCGAGAAGAACTCTGAGAGCCTATTTTGTGTGCATCCCACAACGTGTATGGTAAATCTGATCTATGAGGCTGCTTGTCTGTGTGAATGCCTTGTGATGAGATGTAGCACCCTCACAATGATCTACTCCCAAGTTATATGCCAACTTGTTTTATGTTTTTTTCTAGGATTCATCTGGCAGTAAAAATGTCTTGATGTAGAGAGTTAACATGCTTTAATAGGAAGATATGTAGAGAGAATATACTGAATATCACCTCAGTTCTTTACATTCTATTGTAAGAAATAGTATTGCTTTATGGGAATAGTATCCTGTGGGATTGAAATAGTACTGGCCCAATCTAGGAGATGAGGTCAGTTGATACCATTTAAAAATCAGAACAACTTACTCCTTCCTGGCTTTCATCAGTGCTGGCATTGTGTTACATGACAAGTTTTTGACTCACAAAATTTAATGGGATTATCTTAGGGTTCAGGCTTCTCACCTGTTTTGGGAGATTAGCAAACACCTGTTGTATCCATGTTTCATTCACTCAGATTCTATATTAACTACCCCTATTAAAGCATTGTTGAGATTTCTAGGTCCCTCCACTTTAAGAATAAATAAACCTTGCTCCTAATGCTTAATAAAATAAAATAAATCATCTCCAAAATTTAGCGATATTCATAATGCACCATACTTTGAGGGAAATCTCAAATCATTCTCCTGGTTGTGCTTTTATTTGGACTTATTATAACTTTTGTGAGAAATTACTTTGTTTTATAAAATCAATAAATTATAGAATAAATTTTATAGCTCTTGGTAAAATACACTTTGTGGGTTCTAATATGTTTATGATATCTAGTTCTGACTGGAACACCAGAAAAGCAGATTGATTTCATGAATACAATATTTTAAATAGAAGGACTACTACTAGAGTGTATATATTGCCAAGTATTCTCAAGAAAATGAGGCATATTTCACAGGAATGGTTGCCATTATTCTTTTCTTTGCACTCATATTGAGATAAAATTATGGATAACAAAAATTTGCAACTAAAAGAAAGCTGGGAAAATGCACTTGTTGGAAATTCCATGTTGGAAAATGATAAGGATGGGTACATGAATTTTGCTCTTGTAATCAGCTTTGTGGCATCAGCCGTATAAAAATCCTAGAGTGTGCTATTCTAGGTGAGCCTCCAACTCTTGGCTTCTGTGGTATGTGTGTGTGTGTGTGTGTGTGTGTGTGTGTGTAGGCACATTTACTGTGAATTTCAAATCTAATTTAGCTTTCTTCTTAGACTCATGCTTCATGTATTTCTCTATATTACAGGATTTGGAAAAACTTCTATGGCATTATAGGCTTGAGAAAGATATAACATCAGACTTAGAATGTGCTGTGAATGGGCTGAGAGTATTCATTTTTCAGGTTTCAAGTCATTCCTCCGAAAGACAGGGGTATAAGACTTTAGGTTAAGCCACGTAAGGTAGCAGGGCACAGTAGAAAGAAAATGGACTTTGGAATCCTGTAGACTTTGTGACAAATCTTGACTCTGCCACTTACCACATTGTCTTGGCTATGCTGCTTAAGTAACTCCTCCAAAACTCACTTAAATTGTCTCAACAATGATTATATTATACTTGCCTTAGACTTGCTGAAAAAAAAAAACAGAGATAATGCTCAAAATCAACTAGAAAACTGTCTAGGATATGGTAGTCTCTTAAGAGTCATGAAGACATTGCTGCCCAGGATTTGAGAATAAAAGCCCCAACTCTCATTATTTAATTGGAATAAAGAAACTATCTAGAAGTCCCAAATATAGGTCCCATGTCAAGTTATGGCATTATTTAAAAGTATATAGTTTCAGGTGCTGGGCGAAGTTCAGAGGTGGAGCCTGTGTTAAGTTTATGTGAAGGCCTGGGTTCAATTTCTCACACACACACACACACAAAGCAAAAATGTATGCCTTCTTTCAAGTTCTTTGATGTTTGTCCTTTTAGCAATGTGTATGACTTGCACTATAACTTAAGGCTACATGAATGTGAGTCATACCTTTACCCATATATAAAATCAATGATTTTAATAACTTTTCCATTTACTTTCTGAATACAGATTTCTAACAATGGCAGTAAACTACTTTTGAATTGTCTTTTTTATAGCAGAAGATATAATTCTACATATGCTGTTTAATATCTTTATGTAGGTCTGTGTAACTACACTCAGATTCATATTTGTATCCAGGAAAGAAGACATGTTTAAAAGGATACGTGATTTACGGGCTGCTTAAGAATCCATTGTACTTCTTTCCTTGAGATTTTGAATTATTTTCTTTACGCTATGTAATAAGTCATTTTTATACTTTTGGGGATTATTTTTTTCCTTAAGCACATCAAGATTGAAATGATGAAAAAACAAAACTAGATCATGTTAATATAATATGAGATTAAATTAATATTAAGAAAAATAAAAATAGCTTAAAGTTTGAAAGATTGCAGCATTGGTTGAGTTTTTCCCCACTTGCCCTGATCATTTGAATTTTGATTTTTTCTC
>RJWM01010410.1:0-63750 GCA_004363535.1 Dasyprocta punctata | reverse complement strand
TTTTTTTTTTTTTTTTTTTTTTTTTTTTGCGGCACCGGGGATTGAACTCACAACCTCGCGCCTGCCAGAGCAGGCGCTTAAGGCACTGAGCCAAACTCCCGGCCCTGGTTTTTTTGAGGCAGGGTCGCACTATGTAGCTCAGGCCGGCCTTGCACTCGCATTGTAGCCCAAGCTGGCCTCGAACTCACAACGCTCCGCCTACCTCAGCCTCCCGAGTGCTGGGATTAAAGGCGTGCGCCACCACGCCCGGCTGTTTCTTTTCTTCTAAGAGAACCTGAGGAAAAGTAGTTGGCTCTTTGAGCTGTCTACCTATAATAAGAGCTATTTGTGACTCATGAAATTGCACGAGATTTTGTAAGGCCATCCACTGTGGGCCAGGTAAATATTTCAGTCACAACAGTGGAATCTGTGTGAAGAGTTCCCCACCCAGCCAGGAGTATGTCATTGTTAGAGTAGACCCTCATAAGTCAGTGAGACAACACATTTTTCTCTACTTCAGCATCTTTTATGCCAAATTTTTTAGGTTCTGTATCAGAAAAGGGAATTCATTATTCCTTCCATTATTGAGTAATGAAATTAGTGTGGCATTTGTAGATTTTTTAACCTTAATCCCCACACTATTCAAATATTTAAATTGTAAATATTAACTTATTTTCTCTAAGAGTATGTGTTTATCATCTTATTGATAGCTTTATAGAGACCTCTGTGATGGTACAATAATTGAGAAAGATGCACATAGCATTTGTTGTTACTTTCTGTATATGAGATTATTACCTTCTTTAATCTGAGAAGACTCAAAGCCAACTCAGTATTTCGTAGTCAGGCTTCATTAAGGTGCTTGAAATCTGCCTTTTCATGTGAGTAAGAATATCTGAATTGGAGCTCCTTGAAGGATGCAGTTGTCACATTTTCCTCACACAGACACCAGAACAATGGAGCTGTTATTGCCCGCTGTGGACAGCCGGAGGTCAGCTGGTGGGGCTGGCGAAATGCAGATGATGAGCACCTGGTACAGTCAGTAGCCAAAGCATGTGCTTCTGACTCCCGATCAAATGGCAGCAAGCTGTCAACGAGGAACAGTTCTCGAGATTTTCCCAGTCGAGGAGACCTTTCTGATGTGGAGTTTGGTAAGGTGCTCCCTGGATCCATGGCATCAGTCTGTATAGCATCTGAGAACCTTTTCTTGAAATGGCCTTTTCCTTATAAAATATCTGTAGTTTTACAGAAGAGAGGGAATTTGATGCGTTTGAGGAGTCATGGCTCTTGACAAAGAACTAGATGACCCTTTGTTTCAAATTTCTTTTAAGAGCCTGGACTGTTTTTCTTCTTCACCAGTGTAACAAGAATGGAGTATATATTTGATGGGGATTTGAATTGTCTCACTCTGTGAAAGGCAGTGTCAGACCTGATGAAAGTATTACAAGCATAAAAATGATACGTTGTTCTCTATGTGTGCCACAGGAGTTGGTTTTGGAAAATAAATTCTCATCAGCTTTTAATAAGGCAAAAGAGAAAATAGAAGTCCTGCGTATTAATAATCTGGTTAGGGATTTTTGCTTGATTTCCCCCCTCTCTCTCTCTGTCTCTCTCTCTCACTCTCTCTCACTCTCTCTCCCTCTTCTCATCCCTCCCTCCCTCTCTCGGTACTATAATGACCCTCTGTTTCAAATTTTCAGTTCTTGGAGAGACAGGCTTATTTAGCTTTTATTCCTCTTCTGATATCCCTAGATTCTTCTCTATCTAATGCTTCAGGAGCAGAGAGTTTATCTATCCAACCACAGAAGCTTTTGATACT
Source organism: Dasyprocta punctata (assembly GCA_004363535.1). Taxonomy (NCBI): domain Eukaryota; kingdom Metazoa; phylum Chordata; class Mammalia; order Rodentia; family Dasyproctidae; genus Dasyprocta; species Dasyprocta punctata. The sequence goes on along the minus strand of RJWM01010410.1, from coordinate 61,955 downwards.
GGATGCACGTTCCTATGCAGCAGCTGTAGCAAACCGAGCCAAAGGAGGAGGCTGTGAATGCCCAGGTGAGATGTTTGGTGTTTTATCCTGCAATACTCTGTCCTTGTGAGTCCAGCCCATGCTTAACCTGGACTTAGCCCTCAATTTGAAATGAATGAAAGCCATATTCTTTACTCTGTCTTGAGAGAGCCAGAATTCTTAATAGTGTGTGTTCTTTTTCAAGAGGAAATGGAGGAGGAAGTACAGTGAAGCCAAATCTTCCTTCTTCTGCCTCTTTTTAAGGTGATAAAGTAGGTCTTCGTCCATGATAACTACTTTAGTGGTTCAACTTCTCAGCCTTCTGAAAGCTTTTTATTGCCTTTTTGACAGTGGATGTACTCATCCCTGGCTTCTAGCTAATTCCTCACAGGGTTTCATTTTAGAAAAACCTGGTGTGAAAATCAAAGCAGTAAATACAGAGTTCCAGTAAGAAGCCCGTATCCTAACCTGTAATGCCTCTGTTGTTTGAATACTGGCTTACCCACGGCAGGACCCCCTCAATGACAGTTGTGTGCTGATGGTGCAGTCAGAGGCACACGGTTCCTTATTTAGGTGTGATCTAAGCTAGAGAATGAAAGCAGCTGTACCAAGGTGATACTTGAATGCCTGAAGACATTGTTCTGCCAAATTCTTTTCAAAGCTGTTCCAGAACCGCAAGTTAGATGGAGGCCCAGGAAATAAACCTAGAGTGAAATGGAAGTTTATAGGACTTTCTTTTTAAAAATAACAGCTTTTATTTTTGTGTATCTGTTTTACAGATCTAACCTTCCTTTTCCACCCCTTTCACAAAGATGACTAAAATTCAAGGACTGTTTTCCTTTTAGAATAAGTACTGGGATAATAGTCAACCATCACAACATTTCATTAGTCAGCAACTGCAATGGGTTTGCTTTATAGCCAATTTGCTTCTTTTAAATTTGGCCATGTGGGCTTTAAATTTAACATATTTGCGTTCTCTTTATTGTTATTTTCTCCAGAATATTACCCGAACTGTGAAGTTGTGTTTATGGGGATGGCAAACATTCACTCTATTCGGAGGAGTTTTCAGTCTCTGCGGTTGCTGTGTACACAGATGCCAGATCCGGGAAAGTAAGAATTTGGCCTTGGCTTTAATTTTGCATTGCTCTTTTTTAAATAATGAGTTTGGAGGTGTCTTTCCTTCTGTTTCTTGGTGACTTTCAATTACACGTGCAGTTTCTGTAGACCATCTTTGTGGATCAGGAGCTGGGAGAACAATTCAGCCTTCTGAAATGTTTTAAAATATACAGTGCAGAACAAATCTCATCACTTTTGAAAATAGAAAACATTGTTTTCTTGTTTTTTTCTTGAGACCTCTTCACTGTCTGCCACATTGTTTTCAGCCCAAACAAATTTAATTCTTTGGTTTCTGAAGTCCCTAGTGACACTTGACTGCTGTGAATTCTGGGGTGTTTTACCATGAAGTCACAATTTACTCACCATGTTATGTAAGGGTTAAACTTGTCATTAGGTCAGTTCCTTTTATGTCTGATTCTGATTTCTGAGTTAATCTCTTATTTACCAAGAATACTATCATGGTTTTTATTGCTTATTAAAAATGAAGGGCTGGCATTTGCAATGAGAAAAGTGAAGTAATACCTCCTACAAGGCTATTGTTTGAATACAAGATAAATTAGGAGCAGTGCTTTGTAAAGCAGATATGGATAGATAAATATTTAAAAACCCTTGTTTTACTGTTTTGGGAAATACAAGATAATGCCAGAGAAGACAGACTTTTCTTTTTTCAGGTGTTTGTGCTGAAGCCTGTAGTTGTTTCCCTGGGTCCTGTATAGCAAATAATCATGATCATATCAAGTTTTGCTGCATTTCTTTATTGGATTTATTAAATCAAGTGCTGCCTGAACCACTTGTACTGACTCATAGCTGCAAATGATAAAATTCATCACAGTTGCAATCAACCCTGGGGGTGAAGCAGTGTCCTTTGGGAGAGAGCCTGACCAAGAAATTAGTTTGCTACTTTCCTTTAAGATTAGCTATTTGCATCTAATATGCAATTCCAGGGCCCATTGAGCAGCACCCTCTTCTTAAGGTGGAGCATAGAAAGAGCCTGGTTTAGGACCCAGGAAACCTGCCAAGAACCTGTGTGACCTTGGTCAAGTGACTTGATTACTGTGGGTCTCAGTTTTTCTGTTTGTACAATAAAAAGGATCAATACTACATGATTGCTAATATCTTCTATGTACTAAAATTTGTTCAGAAGCTATTTTTTCCTGGGTGTGGTGGCACATGTCTATAATCCCAGCACTTGGGAGGTGAAGACAGGAGGATTACTGTGAGTTCAACACCAGCCTGAACTGCATAGCAAGACCCTGTCTCAATAAATTATGACTATATTTATATAACTTTTAAAAAATAAAAGATTTTTTTTTTTTAACTCAAGAGTCAAAAAATAGGGGCTGGGGTTATAGCTCAGTGGCACGGCACTGACTGGCAAGTGCAAGATCCTGAGTTTGATTCCTGGTTCTGGGGGTGCTGGGAGGAGCCAAACAATATGTTAATTAGCCCTCACCAGGTCCAAATGAATGTCTGGGGATTTTGTTAAAGAAGAAGGTAATGCTTTGTATTTGCAGCAGATCATAATGCAGTATTGAAGCCTACCTTGTGGATAAAAAGAAGCTATAGCAGAGATGGGGTGGCTCCAACTGCAGGGAGTATAAGTACTCGCCTTCATGTCTATTTAGGGCTGTAAAGGGCTAGGGAGGTGGTGTGCTGCAGTTCTAGCTTGAAAGCAACATAAGGATATGCAGTGCAGTCTCCCAGCATGTTTCAGCTGGCAGGCTTCTCTCTTGGGCATGACACCAACTGATATTTCAGGCAAGTTCAAGAGAACCATCTATTGGTTCATTAACTATTTCAATATTCTATTTGGAGGAGGGGCTAGAAGATAATTTTTGTTCTTAAGCCTTATCTTTTTGGTCTTCTTTGAAGACTATGTGAGGAATGAGAATAAACAATTGACCCACCAGGAAAACTTGTTTCTTGAGTACGTACCAGAAGATAGAAAATCTTTTACACATGATAGGTTTCAAATTCATTAAACAGTGGGATTCCTCCTTGTACTGGGCACTGAGCTGGAGGGTGCAGGGCAGACACCTAGTGTCAGGCCTCTTGAGCCACAGTCTGGTTGATATTCCAGACTAATCTGTATAAAACCAGTGATTATGCACCATATCCTGTTGTCTGCTTGCCTGGCTAGGAAGACACTCTTCCCTTAAACTTTCAAAAATTCACAACCGTTCCCTCAAGGTTTAGTAGATTCATGGCCTTGTCCAGTAAGTGTAGTCTTGCCAAAGCCTCTGAAACACTGAGAGAAGCATTAGTTCCTTTTTCTAAAGCAGTGTCTAAAGGTCCTAACTACACACTTGACTGAGGTCCTGACTATGTATGGAAGAAAAATCACAACTCATTTTTGGGAAATAGGGGCAAGAGGAACACAAGAAGCAAAATGGCAACACAGTTGAAAAGAAAACAAGTATGCCTGTGATTACTTCCAAGCAGAAGTTCTTGTTATCTGATGTTCGAAAAGGCCTTTTGAAAGAAAAGTTCCTCTAGATCCTTGCTTAATCCAGTCTGGGCTATGCTCCAACGTTACTGTGTGCCCATCATTATACTAATTTGCATGAGTCTAATTCATTTTGTTGGAGCCATCCAGTTTTAGTCAATACATGTTTAAGACTGAATATCTTCTGTTTTACATGTCAGATAAGGCTCTGGGAAGATTCCAAAAAAGGCTACTTTCTTATACTGTGTATACGTACCATGGACTGAAAAAATTAAATATTAATCTTCCCTGGGGAATCATCCATTAAGATGTTAGAACCAAGGGGTGGTCATAATTTTTTTTTTTTTTTTGTACTGGGGATTGAACTCACAACCTCATGCTTGCTGGGCAGGTGCTGGGCCGCTGAGCTATAATCGCAGCCCCTATTATTTCTTTTATAAAAAAACTTTTTTTTTTGTAAACAGGATCTTGCTGTATAGCTAAAACCTACAGCAATCTTCCTGCCTCAGCCTCCCAAGTGCTGGGATTACAGGGATCTATCACCATACCCAGCTTTGACTGTGCTTTGTAAATGGAGATTTTCTGTTGTTTTGGTAATGTATTTGGAGAGAAAAATCTTGGGTAATTGCTTTCAAATCCGACAGCTATTGAAATAATGCAATAAATCATAAAAAATAAACTAAAATTTTCTTATCCATTTGTTTTTATAGTTGGCTTTCAGCTCTTGAGAGTACAAAATGGCTCCATCATCTTTCTGTGCTTCTGAAATCAGCACTTCTGGTGGTGCATGCTGTGAATCGTGATCAGCGCCCAGTGTTAGTGCATTGTTCAGATGGCTGGGACCGCACACCCCAGATTGTGGCATTGGCTAAGCTCCTACTAGACCCTTATTACCGAACCATAGAGGTGAGTGCATCTAAACAATGGGAGCTGGTACTTCAGGATGAGTGGGAAAAACTTCTCGGAGGGTTTTATGATGGGTTTTGGGAATGATGATTGTGTCTAAAGAAGATAAAATTGCTTTGTTCTAATCATTCTTCCTTTTACCTTGAGCTATATTGTAGAGGTGCACACCTCAGTTCTTGTAAGCCTCTTAAAATGGTACAGATTGTAGGTAACGTGATGTTGAAAAATAAACGTTTTCACTTGTATCCTATCTGTTTGGAAAACTTTTAGCTACTCCAGGAAAATGGGACTTCTATAAAATGATTTTGGCATGCTTAGGGCAGTGGGTGTAGCTATTACCAGGGTGTTCTGTGGAGAAGGAGCCCTGCTCTACAGTAACCACCTATTAGGTTGGGTTAATGATTTAAAGATGTGAGAAAAAACTGTAACACACTGAAAATATATATGAACATTTAAAAAATCTGGAATGCGAAGGATTTTACAAACATGAATTTGTAAATGTAATACCAAAGGTAAAAATTACAAAATAAAAGAGGGGGAAAAACATGTAACTTTATTGAAAGAGGCACAAAATATAAAAACAAACTCAAGAAAGACTTAAATGGATGCACAGTTAGTACCCTTCCATGAATATGGATTAAAGTTTAGAGAACTGGGAAATTTCACTAAGTGCGTTACCTTATTAGGGAGAGAACTCTCAGCTGTGGGTCTGGGCTAGAAGCACTGACTGGGAAGCTCATAAAGGGGATTGTATAGGTGATTCCAGGCTCAGGACTGTTACAGTTTTGGATAGTCCAGCACAAATGGTCTCTCCTGGGTGCTTCCCTACAGGGTTTCCAGGTCCTTGTGGAGATGGAGTGGCTGGATTTTGGTCATAAGTTTGCTGACCGGTGTGGTCATGGGGAGAACTCGGACGATCTAAATGAGCGTTGCCCAGTGTTTCTGCAGTGGCTTGACTGCGTTCATCAGCTTCAGAGGCAATTTCCTTGCTCTTTTGAGTTCAATGAAGCATTCCTTGTGAGTTTGAGCTTGTGAATTCTACATTTTGGGAACCATCTAGTTTTGAGAGGTTGTCAATACAAATGTTTGTGGGTTAATTTTCACATGAAACTGTGCAACCTTTTTAGAGTTTAATAGAGTGATTGTTTCCTCCCATTTTTAAAATCTAAAACAATAATAAGTAGGCATTTGTTCAGTGAATCCAGGTGTACTAGGTAGGTTTGCCTTATGCAGATCTTGAGTTGTTTTAAACTTACCTTTTAAAAGGGTGATAGAAACCTTAAGTAGTAGTTAGAAATAAGGCAATCATAATGTCCCATTCTCCCTCCTAGACCATTTACCAAACTTCCTACATCTCCCCCACACTCTCTGCCCTGTCTCCTTTAATAGAAAATGTACTGTCCTTGTCCTTTCATATCTGCTGTACTGCCTAGATCCAGCATTTTTCCTCTCTGCTGTCCACATCAGCATGTTTCCCTACAAGCCTACAAGGTCACAGTGATTAGCATCCCATATTGTCTCAAAACTTTCTGTGTACTGCATTCTCTCTAGCTGTCATCCCACTTCTCTGATTTCCTTTATAACAGAGCTGCTTAAGTCTTCTACACTGGATATTTCAAATTCCTCTCTTCTCATTCTTTCTTAAATCTACTTAAATCAGGCATTCACCATGCCATTTTACCAGAGCTGCTCTTGTTAAAGTGACCAGAGATTTTCATGTTGCTAATCTAGTGGTCAGTGCAATTTTCATCTATAGTCCATCATTATAATTTGACAGTTGAACCCCTTTCTTGAAATGCTTTCTTCACTTGGTTCTAACATTCATCATTCTTAGTTCTTCTCTTTGCTTCTTGGTTAATCCAGTGTCTCTTTTGCTGATTCTTCTTGGTTTCTTCAGTTCTGAATATTGGAATGCCACAGGATTCAGCTTCCAAATAGCTTTTCCATCAAACCCCCTTTCTAAAGATCTCACCCAATCTAGTGCTTTAATTGCCATCAATATTCTGAAGAATATTTCACCTTTAGCTTAGACCTGTCCACTCAGCTCCAACCTCACATTATCCAACTGTGAATACCTGGTATCTCTACTTGCTTGTCTTAGCTAACTGTCTGTCTCTCTATCTGTTATGCTGGAATTGAACCTAGGACCTTGTGCATGGCAGGCAGGCTCTCAACCACTGAGCTGCACATCCCACTGTCGTCAGATGTCTTAGTGACATTTCAAACTGAATGCATTTAAAACTTAGAGGCTGGGGATTTAGCTTAGTGGCACAAACACCTGCCTGGCAAAGCGGGAGAGTGTGAGTTTGATCCCTGGTACCAAAAAATCAATCAATCAATAAATAAATAAAACCTTAATTCTTGATTTCTACATTTCTTCACCCTAGGAACCTGATACTTAAAGAAGTCTTCCATTTCACCAGATGGCAAAGCCAGCTTTCCATTCATTTAGGTCAAAACTTTTATGTTCATCTTCAACTTTTTGGTTACTTATATTCGGTCTGTAGATTCAATAGCTCTGCTTTCAAAATATATCTAAAATTTAATTACTTATTACAACCTTTACTGGTGCTCCGCAAGTCCACACTACCATTACCTCCTGTCCTAATTCTAGAGCATCAATTTAGCACATAGGGATCTTTGGAAAACCTGAAGCAGACCACATCGTTCCCCTGCTCAGAGACCTCTAGTGACTGACTTTTCACATAGGAAAAAACCAAAGTCCTTAAAATGGCCTGTAGGGTTACTTCCTTGTCCTTTTTTCCTTGTCTGTTTCCCAAGGAGTATATTTTCAACTCAGACTCAAATTGTACACTACTAACCTGTTCCCTCTTGTGTAGTAGTCTCTTTTAGTGAAACTGGCCTCTTTATTGTGCCTCAGAAATCATAAGCATACAGTCATCTCAAAGCCATTGCAGTTGCCTTTGCTTAAAACATTTCTCCTCAGATATCCATGTGACCTGCTCTTTCACTTCTGTCTGGACTCAGCCAGCATAGCCTTCCCATTGCCCACAACTTGCCCTGTACCTCTTATCCAGCCTTATTTTCCATAGCACTTGTCACAACTAGAGCAAGCTCCATGAGAGCGGAAAAGCTTGCTGATTATTGCTGCATATCCAGGACCTGTAGTCATGCCTAGGGCATGTGAAATGCTTAATAAATGATTTGTTGAAAGAATAAGGAGTTTCGTAAGTGTACTTTTAGCTTAGACTTGAGTTGTACAGTGACCCGTGCCTGTATCCAGTTTATATGTTCTGTCACTGATGAGGATAGCTGTTACTTCAGAAGCTCAGACTGCTTAACAGGGAAGCTGAAAGGAATGGAGTACACCAGTCTGTCTTTGGCTGATGAGTGCTGGTGGTTGAGCTCAGACCTTGGAGGAGGCTATTCCATGGCCTCTTTTGCTCTCCAAACCTGGCATAACGAATTGAAGTTCTCTCAGGGATGTTAGGGTAAAATGATTTAGGTGGGCTGGTTTCTACCAGAGAATGTGTGCCCTGCTACATGATTTTGCCTCATTGGACTCCTCTAGGTGAAACTGGTGCAGCATACGTATTCCTGCCTCTTTGGAACATTCCTGTGCAACAACGCCAAGGAGAGAGGAGAGAAACATACTCAGGAACGAACGTGTTCTGTTTGGTCACTCCTGCGAGCAGGCAACAAGGCTTTCAAAAACCTACTGTATTCCTCTCAGTCAGACGTCGTATGTATCTTTTAGCCTTTCTTCTGATCAGCAGAATAAATTTGGGGGTGGGAACAGGAGTCTGAGTTCCTGTTCTTGTGACGGCCATCTGTCTTGGGTGGACTGGTTCCATATTTTCCCCCGTCATTCTAAGAAAGACCTGTTTCCTGTGATGTTCTGACCTGCTTCTGATCACTCTGCGCTCACAATGGTTTGCTGTAATGCACGTCTCTACTTTGCCATCCTAGACACAAATATTTTCTGGCGTCTCCTCCAGAGCTGAATCTATTCCTAGCATGTTCTAACTGGTGGAAGAGGCACTTACGTTTCCTGGATGCTTCCGATAGTTCAGAGGAGGAGTGGGCCCCTTGCCCCTAGCACTCTCCCCCACATAGCAGATGATGATACACACTATAGCTTCTCTCTCAGCACAAAACTGGGCCTGACGTTGGCATAAATGTCTTTGTGATTTTCTGCTCATGTGGGGAGCTGGCAGGCTCTTTAAGACTTTGTCCTCCAAAGGAAAGCCTTCGCTTAAGCAGAGAAAAGGAGACATGTTCATCTGCGTGTTAGTGTTCCCTTTGTCAGAATGCATCTTAAATCTGTAAGAAGTCAAAAGCAGGCTAATCAGGTTAATTGCTTTGCTGAGCTATTAATATGTTTCTCATTACATTTAAGAAAAGATTTAAGCTAACTGATTCTCTCCTTCACTGTGCCTGTTAGGGAAGTAATAATACAAGAAGAAAATTCCTCCCTTTTTTCATGTGATTAGTTTAAATGATTCTATAAAACAGACCTGAGAGTTTCTATGAAGCCAAGCTTTTATACCAGGGGAGCAGACAATCACATCTAACAGAATGACTCACTTTCTTATGTAGTAAAAGCAACAAATCAAGATGATGAAAGTCAGTCATTCAGTAAAGGTGACCTGAGAAACAATTGAAAAGTAGATCTGATAAAAAATGCTCTTAGATTTTCATGGCCCCGTGTTGCTAAATAAAATGTCTAGTCCTGTGTTGATCTCAGGAGATACATCTGTATCCATTGATGCTACCTCCCTGTGTATCTGTTTCAGCCCTGCTGAGTGTTCAGGGTACTTGTTGGTGATCTTTCCACAGCCCACCCTCAGTGGTACTGGAGGTTGAACCCAAGAGTGCTCTGACAGTGAGCTATGTATCTCCAGCCCTTTTTATTTTTTATTTCAAGAAAGGATCTTACTAAGTTGCCCAGACTTTGGCATTTTTTTACCTCATCCTCCTGACTAGCTGGAATTATAGGCATATGCCACCATGTCTAGCTTACCAAAAATTTCTACAAGACTAATTGTGACATATTTAAACCTGTGTCCTTCCCGCTTTCCTTAGGTGCTGTACCCTGTGTGCCATGTGCGTAACCTAATGCTATGGAGTGCAGTGTACCTGCCCTGTCCATCCCCGTCTACTCCCGTGGACGACAGCTGTGCACCATATCCAGTTCCAGGCACTAGCCCTGATGATCCTCCCCTGAGCCGGTGAGACTAGGGGTGATGCCACATACCTCACCCTCATGTATGGCTATATTCCTGTTTGGGGACATGCCCAGGGATGGTCAGAAGTCTTGATATTGTCTGAGTCTACAGTATCTTTCTTAGCTGTTTGAAGTTTTCTCAGGGAAGATAGAGCCTTGTGTTTGGAAATGGGTTGGGCCCTGTTGCTCTGTTGTTCTGCTGCATGCACTGAGCAGTTTTTCAGTAATGGAGCACATCCATTGGGCTGTTTGTGAACTCCTGGTTTGGTTTCACCCACTGCTCTCTGTGCTCCTGTCACCTTGCTTTGATTTGTCTTCTGAGGCTTGAAAGGCAAATGCTGTGAGATGATAGAAATTTTGGCTTTGCCACTTGTGAATTAGCTTATTAAATTCAGAGTTGATAGGTAATAAATTTTTAAAGTACTGTAATATCAAAAAATCAGTTGTACTGTGCCACAGCATCATGAAGAACAGCTTTTTAAAAAGAGCGTTTGCTGTGGATGGGGCATGGGGTGGGAACAGTGCAGATAGGGGAGCTTTTCCACCCCAGCTGCCTGGGCCTCCCTTCAGAGATGCTGTGGTTTTTATTGTTGTTTGTTTGTTTCTGTTTTTGTTTTGGTACTGGGAATCGAACTCAGTACCTTGTGCTTGCCAGGCAGGCGCTGTCCCACTGAGCTATAACCCTGGCCCAGTGCCATGGTTTCTTGTGTACTTTAATGAGCAGCTTGTTAAAATTTACTGTCTTCTGCTTCCCTCTGAATTCCCCCAAAGATTGTCATTTTCCCTAAACCCTTCCCCTCTTTTTTAGGCTACCAAAGACTAGATCATTTGACAATCTGACCACAGCCTGCGACAGCACAGTGCCACTAGCCAGCCGGCGCAGCAGCGACCCCAGCCTGAATGAGAAGTGGCAGGAGCATCGACGTTCACTGGAGCTGAGCAGCCTAGCCGGTCCTGGAGAGGAGCTTCCTGCTGCTGCTGACAGCTTGGGGAAGCCTGGCAGGATGCCAGGGGGTGCTGAGCTATCTGTGGCAGCTGGAGTGGCTGAAGGGCAGATGGAGAACATTTTGCAAGAGGCCACCAAAGAGGAGTGTGGAATGGACGAGCCTGCTCATAGAGGGAGTGTCAAGATGCCAGAGGTCAAAGAGGAGGCACCCTTAGTGAAAGAGAGCAGTATGACCATGCCTCAGGGCTCAGCCATTGCATTTTACCAAGAACCAGAGCTTGATGATGGTATTTTGAGGAACAACCCAGATAGCACCCTGTCTCTGTTCTCACAGGATATTCCTGAGAAGCAGGATGGGCACAGTGTTCTCAGTTCACTCCAGGCTTCCCCCAAGGAAAAGGATATCCAGGAGGTCTCTGTGGAGCAGCCTCAGATAGGGGATATCACAGGGGATAGCGAGGATACAATGCCTCACATGCCTGTAGATGTTAAAATCGGCTATGGTACCTCATTGTCTAGTTCTCTACTACTTTCCCAAGTCCCATTTGAGACCAGAGGACCAAACGTGAACAATCCAATGAACATGTTAATAGAAGATAAGGTAAATTCAGAAAGTGAGCCTCGAGTCCATCATAGGCCTTGCCCTGTAATTAGTGGTAGGTTCAGTGGCAAGGACGTGCTTCTCCCAGTGCTGGAGCCCAGTCCTGTGGAGAGGAGCCTAGCTGAGAGGCCCCAGAGGGTGTCTGTGGTACAGAGGACTTCCCCTGACAGCACTGTCATCCCATCACCAGCCCCTTGTGCCTTGGCTTTAGCTGAATGTAAAGAAGGGCTTGTGTGCAATGGTGCCCTAGAGACTGAAAATAAGGCTTCAGAGCAGCCCCCAATGCTTGGCACTCTTCAGAAGTACCCCACGCCCAATGGGCACTGTGCCAATGGGGAGGCTGGGAGGAGCAAGGACTCACTGAGCCGCCAGCTCTCTGCCACAAGCTGTAGCTCTGTCCACTTACACTCAAGGAACTTGCACAAGTGGCTGCACAACCACTCGGGGAGACCATCTGCAACTAGCAGCCCCGACCAGCCTTCCCGCAGCCACCTGGACGATGATGGCATGCCTGTGTACACGGACACAATCCAGCAGCGCCTGCGTCAGATTGAGTCAGGACACCAGCAGGAAGTGGAGACCTTGAAGAAACAAGTCCAGGAGCTAAAGAGTCGTCTGGAGAGTCAATACCTGACCAGCCCCCTGCGCTTCAATGGGGACTTTGGAGATGAAGTGGTGAGTAGGTCATGGTTTTTCCATAGCTGCCCAAGGAGACAGGACCCACTGAGGCTGGGTGCCCTTTGGACTCAGTGTCTGGTGACAGATACAGAGTTCTAAAGGGATTGGGCAGGTCCAGAGTAGCCCTGCTGACAGAAGCTGGAGATCATCTTCAGCCACCTGAGTGGCAGTGTGTTGCCTCTTTACAGCTTTCTTTATTTCCTGTGTCCTCTTGAGACATTTAGTGAACGGGCAAGAGTTAGCATCTACTGTGGTGATCAAATCTCTTCAGAGAGTATTCTATGTCCTTAGAAGGTCTTGAACTCCTGACCAGAATAGTATTTGTAGGGCAATGCCAGATACTCCTTTCAAATTGTAGTACTTGTCCTGCCTTAGTAACAAATAACTGTTACCCTTCCCAGACATGGACTGTATCTTTGAAAGCTTAGTTATTTTTTAAATGAATATTTTCACCCACTCTGTGGCAGATACTAGAAGTAGAAATGGAAAGAAGGGATTGGTTTCCAGCACTTTTGAGAAGTTAGCACTGATGGTGCTTGGTGGCCAAGAATGAGGGCTCCAGAGGGAAGATTTTCCAAAGAGATTTTCTTGACAGACCTGGGTGGGTCCATACAAGTATGAGCCAGGCTCTGAAGCTGTCAGCGTACATTAAAGGCGGGCATATCTGATGATTTTCAATCCAAAGTCACTTTGGCATTTCTTTCATAATGATGGTTTCTCATTGTTGCAAAGAGTCCTTCAGAGAAATGTGGGTATAGCCAAAGCAAAGTTTTAACTAAGTGGCAAGGTTGAATCAACAGGCCCACCAGAGCAGCTGAAACTGGGAGTTCCCACTCATCCTGGTCACTTTCCTCACTTCCTAAACCCTGAGGCCTGTCTTTCCATTCTAATGTCACTGCATCCAACCCATGTGTCCCTTTTTCAACCTCAATCCTATCTCTGCAGTTGTTCAACACAAAACTCAGTGGCTGATGCATCTGCAAATTTGGCAGCCCTAGCACTCAAGCTCACCCATAGTCCCCAGTGCTCCCTTCTTCACCAAGCCCTTTCTTTTGGGAGGAGACCAGGTTCATTCTGTTCAGCTATGTTTGTTTGCCAACAGACTTCAATACCCGACTCGGAAAGCAATCTGGATCAGAACTGTTTGTCTCGCTGCAGCACAGAGATTTTCTCTGAAGCCAGCTGGGAGCAGGTGGATAAACAGGACACAGAGGTACAGGCTCAACCCCTGCTCAGAGTGCCATCCGTGCAACTGTTCTGCAGTTCTTCTCTACCCCCGTCCCTGCCCCATGCCCCTGGCCAAGGAAGAACATCATAATACAGTTAGCCTCAAGCCTCTGGCTTTTCAGTTCCTGTGAACCTACATCAAGTCCATCATTTCTAAGCCAGGGAGCTGGCCGTCTTCATTGTCTCCATGAATTAGAAGCTTGCCAGCTTTCACAGTGACCAGGGTGCTGCTGCCTGCTACTTTATGTCAGGGGAGATTGGAGTCACCTCTAGAGAATGTGGACGCCTTTCTTGTACTGTTGACATCAGACCTGTTGAGCTGGTGCCACAGGAGTATATGTGGTCCATGTGACTCTTGCTGCCCCCAGTGTGGCTCTGTTGGCTCCAGCTGATTGGCTCATTTCTGGTCACTAACCTGGCCCCACCTGTTTTGCAGATGACCCGTTGGCTCCCTGACCACCTAGCTGCCCACTGCTATGCGTGTGACAGTGCCTTCTGGCTCGCCAGCAGGAAGCACCACTGCAGGTACATTGCGGGTACAATAGGGTGGACTGGGGTATGGAGACTGCACAGAACCTGCAGTGGAATGTAGCAGGCTTCCTGCTGGAAGCATTCTGACTGGGAAGACCCTGGGATCTCCTCTTTTGTGTTTGCAGAACTGCATTTGGTATCTTTGTTCTAGTTTGAAGTGATCACTATTAAATTTTGAAATGGATAAATGATATCTTTTTTGTTTTGTTTCCCAAATTGGTGGGACAACCCCACTCAAATCACTGCCTTATTCCCAGTGTAAAATGCAGTGTGACTACTGTGAACAAAAACAGTTTTCTGGCTTTGGTCAGAGAACTTCATTTTCCTACTCTTTGTCTGCTCCAAGGTTCCAGACTTGTCCTTTGTGCCATTAATGAGCAGACATAGCTGGAGGGAGTAGTAGAAATAGCTGAGAACAGTCTTTAGTCCTTAGGGCTCCCAACTTCTATCTCCTCCTTGGTTTGGATAGCGCGTTACTAAGGATGCTTTGGCCCAGCTGGGGTGGTGACTGTGGCAGATGTTCAGTTTTCTTGGGATAGGAAGTTTATTAGAATCACACCATGGCTCACGTAGACAAGTGAGTCTGGATTGAAAATAGATCAACCTCTTTGTCTATTAATGATGCTTCTAGGAGCATGTATTTTCTCATCTTGCACCCCAAGCCCAAATATCTTTGGTTGGCTTCTTTTCTGAGCTCTTTCTCCCCTCCTTGCAGGGACATTGACCGTGTTGATCAAACGTGGTGAGCATCTGCAACAACCTGTTTGTGATGTCTGCACATCTACAGTAACTTCACACTAATGCTGTTATTTACTCTCTTCTGCACTCACTAGGTTGTCTGGGGCAGGGGAGCACAGGCAGGCAGGTGGGGTTGGGGGAATCCACAACAGCCAACAGAAGAGACCATTGAGAATGAGTCTCCAGTTGCAGCAAGTGCTCCCCTCCTGACCGTTCAGATCAACTTTTCCATCTTGCTTTTGACAAGAAGTGATGCTTCTGCAGGGGCTGATCTTGTAAGGAGCTTGTTCGGTTTTCAGCGCTGTTTCTTTTGAGTAGATCATTCATTGAGACGATGCTAGTAACTTCCAGGTCAGATAGCACCACCACTCCTTGTATTGTTTTTAAAGAGAGAGATCTGAATGGAGATGCTCTTCCCAGAGAATTGTTTTAGCATGGAAGACTTCAAGGGAAGACTCCACTTAGGTCTTTCCGGTTCCTCTGAAAGAAGTCAGGTAGAAAAGCTTAACTGTTTGAACTTAACTATTCATAAATTTTCCTGTGTAACCACAGGTTCTTATTGATGTTTTTTAAGAAACAGTTATGAGGAAAAAAAGAAAAAAGAAACAGTTTTGAGGTCCTTACTACATTCTAGAAAATAAAATTTTGTGTGTTCATTTTACTTCTGTCTTTCCATTGCCTCACGTCCTACCTTTGCCTTCTGTAGTATTCTTCCATCTGAGCTCTCTTCTTGTGCCTGAGTACCCTTAATCCGGTGGTGGGTTTGTGAAGGCAGTGAGTGCTGCTGCTGGTTAAAAGGTGTTTTTTTTTGTTGTTGTTTTTGTTTTTTTCCCCTATGGATGGCTTCCCCTAGCTGTGTCAGGCCTCTTGGAATTTCCTATACTGGGATCTATGGGATTGGCTTATACTTTTAAGGCCCAGCAAAAGTGCGTTGTAAGGCAGGCAGAAACTTACTCTCTATCACTTCTGTCTTCTCTTAGCTGTGATACTGTTCAGAATGTATGGCCCTGTACTGCACAGACGCGTCAGAGCAGGGCTTTTGGTGGTGGGGGAGGAGAGGCTAGCCTGGGCCTATGTGCAGTCAGGCTCTTAAGTGGAGCCCTAAGTTTCCCTGGAGATTCATAGGGGAGGGTAGTAAGCCATAACTGACTGACAGCTATCTAATAAAGGGGTGTATGTGCACGTATGCTTATCCACACGCTTATCCTTCCACCTCTCCTCTTTCATTCCGAGCATGCGTCATGGGCTGCTTGTCTCCTGGCTTTGCATGCTGCCTACAGAGCAGTATTAGATGATAGCAGTCTGCCCTCAGGTTTTGCCCTCTGAGTCTCCAGAGCAGTGGCCCTTCGTCAAGGCTTCTTACCTCAGCAGGGCATGGTGATTATCTGTCTCCTCTGAGGGGCCCAGAAATAGCTTCATTTGACTTGAGCTTCTCAGTGGTCATATGCTACACAGAGGCCATTGCCCAGGTGGGTATGGTCATTGGGTAAGTTCCTGAATCAGGATTTTCCCATTGAGCTAGCTGCTGCTCCTGTTGGACCCATTTGTTCTTACAGATTTCTCTTGAACATATCCTACTCACCTTGAGCCATTATGGTAAGGCAGGCAAGTGTTTGTGGTCCCAAAGTAGAAGTGACCCATGACTGTGGTAGAGGTATCTTCCCTGCCCAGTGTTTAATCTCAAAGGAGTCTCTAGCAAATCCGAATTACACACAAAATTTTGTCTTCTGAGGTTTGTTTTCCCAAACATCTGCATATCTGCTAGCTAAAACTTAACTTTTTTGTTTGTTTTTCTCATCTCAAGGAATTGTGGAAACGTATTCTGCTCCAGTTGTTGTAACCAGAAGGTTCCAGTTCCTAGCCAGCAGCTGTTTGAACCTAGTCGAGTGTGCAAGGCTTGCTATAGCAGCCTACATCCCACGAGCTCCAGCATTGACCTTGAACTGGATAAGCCCATTGCTGCCACTTCAAACTGAAGCTCAGTGACCTGGAGTGGGCAGAAGCCAAGCTGCTCTTCCTCTGACAGGCCTGCGCAGCCTGGGAAGACCGAAAGGCCCATGCACTTTGGAATGGGGCTTGGAACCACCTGTACAGAGTGACAGAAATTGGGATGTACCACTGGATTGTAGATTGATGTTTCTTTTAACCCCTCTTCCCTTTTATATCCTCCCTCTGCCTTCAAAAACAAAAAGGTCCCCGGGTTGTCTTAAAAAAAAATTTTTTTTTTAAATGAAAGACCAGAGGTTGCCAGGCCCCTGTAACTGCTGAGCTGCCTTCTGTCAGGCACACTGAGGGATGGCATGATGCTTCTTGGTGTAGAAGACTGGTCAGAGCCAGGAATAGAGGCCTGAGACAGTGAATAGGAAAGCAGTACTAATATTTGTGACCATTCCTCATGCCACCGCCACATCAGACTGCTTGGGAAACCTTTGCTACTGGAGAGGCTGGAAGCATCTTCCCAAGAACATTGCCCTAGGTGCCTCTTGCTCCTGAGAGAGGGCCCATCCCATCTCACAGAGATGCAGGGATTGGCATTTGGAGGGAAGGGCACATAGTGCATGGAACCTTCAAACTCCTGTTGGGAAAGAAAGTGTGTACTCTTTGAGGCAAGTGAGGGGGGCTGCAGATGGGTGGTCAGTATGTTGTTCCCCATGGGATTCTGTTTTTAACTTGACCTAGATGGTGTAAGGCTCCCTTCACTTTCAGGGGGCTGTTCCCTGGGTAGGCAGGGTACTGCTTCCTTGGGCATAAGAGTGCAGTCTGTTCACACTGTGGTGTCTGCTGCGGCCAAGGCCTCCCCTGAGCCCAGGCATACCCAGGAGCCTCATTCCAGGGCCTGATCCCACAATCAATCGCTCTTCCTCAGCCAGCATGGGGAAATCCAGACTCAGGGTTCCAAAATTTCCCATTCCCAAACCAAACAAATCATGGATCTCCCATTTAAGGGATAGAATCAGCCTTTAGAGTTAGAAAGGTCCCCATACAATCAACCTTCCTCCTCCTCCCCTTCTTTGGGCAGCACAAAGCACCCAGCAGTTCCCTTGCTGTACTCCTGTCTTCCTGAGTGAGCACATGCCCGCTGGCTGGTGGCTGGCAGCGAAGGGATAGTTGGTGACTTTTCAAGGTTCCTTAGAGAAGTGATGTGTCTTGGGGGAGATTCAGGGCACCTTCCTCAGATTTAATGTGGTCCGAAAAGAGCCTTAAATCAAGAATATTTGTAGTGGAAGTGAGTATGGGGAGGGGTGGAGAGAAGTTTAGGTTTGTGCTCTGTAAGGTTGGCTCCATGCTTTGTGCCTGCCCTCCCTCTTGGGGGAGGGGAAGGGCCACTCTTGGCTTTGCTGAAAACTGCTGATAACGGGACAGATCATGGTGAGGAGGTCAGAGAACACAGAAGTTCCACCCTTCCCAGCACTCCTCTTCCCCTTTGGAAGCAGTTCCCTGGCCAAGGGCAAGCTGTGTCCCAGGAAGGTGGCTCCTATGTGTCCTTGAGTATGGTTACATGTGGCCCAGACACCTTCTCTGGCACTGTCAGTCCAGCCAAATCCCAGAACATCTTGAGCGTGATCCCACCTCCTGCAACAGCAGGTTGCTCAGAGTCCATGCTTAGTGAAACAGGGTGTAGTTCTCCACACTCTGCGTGGTCTTGTTGTGCAGGTAGGGAGACGTCTGCGTAGTTGAAGATTGTGCAGTTCCTAGTGACCGGTGCCAAGAGGTTATGATACGGGTTTCTTGGGTCTGATGTACAGTGTGAATAAATGCTTGCAGCTCTTAGCCCTTTTTTGATCAATGAAGCACTTTTTTATTAATATTTTTCTTTGTATGTAAAGGAGGAACCGTAACTCTCCATAGCTGTACATATAACCGTTTTCTCCTAAAGAGGAGTCAGTGCTCCTATATTTTTCATTTTTTGTCAAATCAAGAAGTAAATACTTTAGAATTGTTAAATATATAAATAAAGCAAATAAAGTTGAGTGTTCTGCATGGTGGCATTTGCTAACTCATTCTAATTCTTTGCCCAGTGATTCACCCCTCTTTGTCCCTTTTCCTGCTCACAAAGAAGTGGTTTTGAGGTGCCGTTGGGAAGCTGATCTTTGGCAAGGAAAACATCAGATTGTTTTTGGATTCTAGGCCCTTCCAGGGAACCTCGCCATGATGCCTAAGCACTGAAAAAGATTTCCTTAATGATTTTGCCCCTAAGATCTCCCAAGCTGGAAAAGGGCAAAGCAATCAAGAATTGTATATCAGTAGTAATTAAAACTACCTCTGGCCTCTAAGTTTTTAAATTTATTTCCTGCTGCTCTGATTTCAGGGCATCTAGTCGTCTGGGCCCTGAATTCTACCTTATTCAGGGAGCGTTAGTGCTTGACTGTATGCTATGAGGAGCAGGAGGCTTTAGCGGGAGGAAGGTTAGAAAACGCCACCTGTCATTCTTAGATGAGCAGAGAGAGGAATCGGGAGTAGAAACAGAATTGGATGGGATTGGATATTGTGCTCAACTAGTGGTGTTCCCCCCCGCCCCCCCAACACACACACACAAGGAGGAAGTCCTGCTCTTTAGATCTGTGACTTGCTTCCATTTAAACAACACCCAAGACATCTAGCCACTTCTGGACTAGTTCTTGCTTTTAAAGGGGTGGATCTTCTTTCCCTTCATGGCTGTTGAGCATCCTTCTCATCTCTTGGTCTGTGGATGAGCTATGTTATGTAGTTCTTTCCTCAGGAAAATTGATGTTGAATACCCCTGGCTCTGAGGTTGCTAGCCCAACATCTGTGGTGAATTGGCTGGGTTTTGAAGTGTCCTGCTCAGACCACTCCCCCTCCCCTGAGGACCTTCACTCCTTGGGGCTCTCTTTGTTGGGTCACTATCTGAATGTAACCTCTGACTAAGGAACATAGCACTTAAGACATCAGCTGGTTCCAGTCTGAAAACTGTGGGTGCTGTCTGGCAGGTGTCTGAAAATACGCCTGTCTGAGATGTCATATTGGACCTTTTAGTCTGCCAAGAGTGTGTGTTCAGACAAAGTTGTGAAAAACCTGAGTGTATGTCGTGACTGATGTGTCTGCACACTGCCACCATTAACTTCTGAGGTCTAATGGGGTAATCCTCATCAAGTTAAAACACTGGCATGATCTAGCAGGCTATAAAGGGAAAACTGCCAGGGGCATGAGGACAAAGAGTCAGGATAGTGATGAGACCTGTACAGTACAGCTCACAGGCAAAGAACTGCCCTGTGGAAGATGGTGCTGCATGGAGAAAAGCAGTTCTTTGTGGGTGCTGCCAACTTTGTTCAGCCATCACGTGGAGGAATTGGGTCTGAAGCACTGAGACATTAACAGTGATCTTGAGCTGCCAGGATGCCCTTGTCATCTCTGAACTTCCCTGTCCTGGCACTGTGTCAGTAACCTTGTTTTTAGATGCCTTGGTCTCCTTAACTCCAGTTCCCCTCTCCCTCAAAACACAAAATGATGTGGCTGCCTAATCTACTGGGATTTCCCAGTAAGGCTGTGCACAGCGTGTTTTCTATAGTATTTTTGCTTATTTGCTTACTGATAACTTTCCATGTTGCAGAGACTATTCTAAAAATTAAAATGGTAGGGGCTGGGGATTTAGCTCAGTGGCCTAAGCGCCTCCCTGGCAGGCGTGAGGTTGTAAGTTCGATCCCCAGTACAAAAAAATAAAAAATAAAATAAAATCACCATGACAGATCCAAAAGAGAACAAAAACAGTGCCATAGAATCTCTTAAAATGAGAATTGAGTGTATATCCTAGAGTAAGATTATGAGCTACTGATCTTGAGATAGCTGGTAAGCTTGTCTACTTGCATATGAGGCTAGGGGTGTCTATCCTTATCAGAGTTAATTCTAGATCTTTTAAGAATAAGGGCTGATTCGAGGGGTGTCATTTGTCTGGTGCCTGTTCAAGTACCCTATTCTAGGGCTTTGGGTTGAAGCTATACCCTCCTAAGTTGCATTGGCTGAAAAAAGGCCTAACAGTTTAAAATAGACTCTGGACTCTGGAGTCCAGAGTTGAAAACCATGGCAAGAGACCCAGCTGTTTAATTTCTAGTCACATTCCCAAGAAAGTTGTTCAAAGTTGAGGTTACTGACAAGGTCCCTCAGGGGCAGGACCAGAATGTGTGAGACGTTTCCTATCAGGAGTAGGGCATGATCATGCTAAACCTCTGACACTTAAAGATGAGTTCTGCTGTCCCAGCACAGAACTTCCTGAAGCCCTGCTCCTCTGGACTAGGTGGAGGTCATCTACTGTGCATTCTGTGCAGATCCTGCTCTAACAGGCCGTGTGTGCAGGGCCAGGCGTGAGAGGTACAGGGTGGGGAGGGGGCATCCGCTGAACTGGGAGTTACAGTGTTTTTAAATGCTGCTATTCTATTTGCCATTTAAGTTTTTTATATCTGAGTTCCTAGCTTTTCTTAACAGTGGTCGTAGCAGTTGCACCTGAATTGTATTTTCAGTGAAGTTTTATGTCAGCATTTTAAATTGATCTTTGCTTTCAAACTGATTTTTTTTTTTTTAATGAGAATATAAACAGTGAAGCTTAGATGTTGAAATGTACTGGTGTGTTGGTGCTGACAGTCGTGCTTTCCTGTTGTGACAGCACTGAATCTGCTGTAGCATCACTGGCCATTTAAGTTGAATAAATATGTCACTGTCACCCACAGTTGTTCAGCCCCTGGATTTAGGTTGTCATTATGGTTCTCCATTCAGTGCTAGGATATGGTGTCTTCGGTGTGAAAGATTAATTACTTCTGCCTCTTAGTGTAGGAGAAAAGGGCTCAGGAAGGAGAGAGTAGCTCAAGTGAGCCTTTGTCTTCCTGAGGTGGGGGTTCTGGAAGCTGGGTGTTTATAGAGGGGACAGGGGCCCTACATCACCTGCTTACCTAGTTTTCACACTGTTTTGCTGGACCTTTGTGGGAAGGGAGCTCCAGGCCCATTCAAAGCTTTATTAGATTTCCATTGAAGTGCTAATAAAAAGAAAGGCTGTGGTTCTTAAAAGCCAAAAACCATTTATTTAACCCAGCTTCCTCCTTTTTCTTTGAGGAAACAAGCAAAAGGAGGAAAAAGGTTCATCCGGGTTACCCAATGAATTAATAGCAAAATCTAAATTAAAACTGTCCTGACTCCCCTTCCCTCATTTTCTTGGGCTTCCGAAAGACAGTTTTATGTAAGTAGCTGTTTTACTTTGGTTTTCTTTGAGTTAGCCAAGCTACAACTCTTGGAGAGGCACTTAAGAGTTACTACCAAAAGGCTTAAATTGTAAGTTCTACACTCCCTCCTAACCCAAATCAAAGACTTGTGATAATGTGATCAAGTGTTTTTGTTTTTCTTTATTCTTTCAAATTCATAAAAACAAATGATGCTGTTCACGTGACTCATCTAAATTTAAGTCAAACCATAAATCGTGGGGTAGGGGAGGGAGTGTGTTTGATTAATACAAATAGCTTAGTTACAAACTGTTTTAGCATCCAGTGAAATTTGGTTGTATGATACAGAGGGGGGGAAATTCTGGGTTCATGTGGATAAGTAGGTGTAAATGTGATATACAGCTTGGCTGCAATCTCTGGTTACTGACAGCTGAAGTAGATGCTTAAGAAAATTAACACGATATTCAACACCTGCTTTCAGTTCTTATCCACTGTGTATCAAGTAAGAAACAGAGATTACGAGTACTAGGATTCTCCTTGGAGGAGAGGCACTAGTGTTGAGTTGTCTCTGAGCTTCATGACCACAGCCCAGGCCAGCGCCCTCCCCATCAGTGACCCCTGTGAGGGTCACATCACTGATGTGATGGTGACCTTGCTGTGAGATGTTGGGAGCCTCAGCTAATGTGTGTGTTAACCCTTTTAAGTGTATATATGAAAGATAACTCTTAAAGGTTAACAGCATTTGGAACATGCAGAGACTTGAAGTCCTGCCACGAAAGTGAGTTTGAAAACCACTGGTTTAGCCAGGGATACAGCTCAGCAGCACAAGCGCCTGCCTGGTGTTTCTTTCCTTTGTCCCATGGGATGAGGTGGTACATCTGTGCCTGGCTGCCCTGGACATTCTGATCCACTGCATATTAAAAAGAGTGACCGTACAGCCGGGCGTGGTGGTGCACGCCTTTAATCCCAGCACTCGGGAGGCTGAGGTAGGAGGAGTGTTGTGAGTTCAAGGCTGGCTTGGGCGACAATGTGAGCAAGGCTGGCCTGAACTACATAGTATGACCCTGTCTCAAAAACAAAGGGGCCGGAAGTTTGGCTCAGTGACTTCAGCACCTACCTGGCAGGTGCAAGGTTGTGAGTTTGATCCCTGGCAAAAAAAAAAAAAAAAAAAAAGTGACCATGTGTTCTGGTGTTTCTTTTTACCCTTCCAAATACTTAACAGGTGATACTGTTAGTGTGAATCATCTAAACTCAAATCATAACATCTTAAATCAGTGGGGTGGGGGCCTGGCTGCTTCTACCTCAAAAGGGTAAAGTTTTTACTTTGAAATACTGCAAAGTATTTTTTTGGCAGTCCTGGGATTGAACCCAGGGCCTTGTGCGTGCTAAGTAAATGGTTTGAGCTACAGTGCCAGCCTACCTTTGAGGCATTGTGATCACAGTTTTGCATTAGATTGCAAAGGTATCACTAGCCAGACAAAGTTCGTGTATGTGTTTAATTAAAGGAAATAATTTTTGATGGAAGTCTGCATATGCATTGATGCTTGAAAATGATACAAAGGCAGTGGGAAGGATCCTGAGAGAAACTGCTTTTGGGGTTGAGGTGACAGAACTGAGTCTTGCCTCAGACTGGTGTGGCCTAACTTTGCTAAACACTAATGAGTCTTAACTGAAGACCCCTGGCTGAGGAGCGGGCACTTGGAGTCCTACCCTCCACCCGCCTCAGCATAAACACCTGACATAGAAGCCCAGGCCCTGCTGCCTTCTAGTCAGCAGCCCTGTAAGAATCCCTCTGCCCAAGACTGAAAGAGAAAGTGAAGAACTTATATTCAGATGGCCCTCTCTGCCATCTCAGTGCTCCAGGAGCCCATATTTAAGACTCATTAAAGCTAAAACAGACGTGAATACATAGTAAATGGTTCCCCACTACTTTTTGCCAGCTGGAAAGATTAATCCCTAGAACTATGGCTTCCTTCAAGTCCCCCAGAAGGCACTGGTACCAGCTGGCATACATTCTACTGGCACAGCTCTCAGGCCTTGGGACATGACACCCGTAAGCTTGGGATATGTCCCTGCCACCTCGGGGGTGGCACATGCTTGTAATCCCAGCACACTGGGAGACTGAGGCAGGAGGATTGCAAAGTCAAGCCCAGCTTGGGCAATTTAGCAATTTGGTGAGACCGTCACCTCAAAAAATAAAGGGACTGGGCGTGTGGCCCAGTGTGAAGGTCCTGGGTTCAATCCCCAGTTCTGAAAAGCAAAAACCTCAAAACTGAGCGGGGGGAGGGCCTTGATCTTGGGTCAGTGTCCTCAGAAGAACTGAGAGGCAGCCATTAATGGGCCTGAGCAGGTACCTCCCCACTAATAGTATACCTTGATGCTGCCTCTGGAAGCAGCCCTGCTCAGGTAAACCTAGGGAGTGCTGGTGAGAAACAAGCGACTCAGAAGACTCAGAATGGGGTGTTCCCTCTCTCCCTGCTGTGCCAGCATCTTGGAGCTAGGTAGGGTGTGGGTGGGACAAGAACAGTTCACCAATACTGCTGCTTTTCCTCTTCCCCACCCCCCCATTTTCCCTTTCTAAATACCAACAGGTTGCAATACAATCCCACTTGTCCTGGGGACCCTGGGCACCCAGGGTACAATCACTGTGTCAGTTAACAGGCCAAATGTTGGTGACCAGGGAGGCCATTTTACGGGTGAGTGGCTCCAATGAGGTCCTGGTCTCCTGAAAAGGAAACACTGCCTTTTGCAGTTCATCCTGAGTTGGCCAGCTTGGGCAAGAGCCCATCCCTGGTTCCTGGGCTCCAAGAGCTGCAGCGCCGCAGGAACTACTTGCCTGGCCCTTCCCTGTCCTTCAGGAAGGGCACAGGAAGAGGCCCTAGGGGCTAAAGTACTTTCAGCTGCCCAGAATGTGAGCATCTCAGGTAACTCAGGCGTTTTGAAGGCTGTTCTCACTGTACAGTAGGTTCTTCTGGAGGGTTTTCCAGTAATACTGCATTTTAAAATAATTACACCGAGCTTGGGGCAATGCCTCATGGTGGAGCACTTGCCTAGTGTGTGGGAAACTGAGTTCCATCCCCAACACTGAAAAATGATACTGTTGTTAACACAAATTTAATACAAAAATGTATACAATCAAAAGTCAGATTTTGTTTCCTGGAGGCAACTGACTTAACCTGATGGGTTGCCATGATTTTGTTTGGTTTTGTTTTTAATATTGTATATCAAGGTTTTGTTCATTTTTGGTGCCTGTTACACACTCATCAAACCACAGTACAAATTTTTCCTTGCAGCAGAAGCTCTAACATAAGTGACAAAAATGACATTAACCACATGGTGTGGGATTTTGTGTCTCATGCCTTTAGTCTCTT
Organism: Dasyprocta punctata; assembly: GCA_004363535.1. Classification (NCBI taxonomy): domain Eukaryota; kingdom Metazoa; phylum Chordata; class Mammalia; order Rodentia; family Dasyproctidae; genus Dasyprocta; species Dasyprocta punctata. Next base: position 37,026 of record RJWM01010410.1, on the reverse strand, counting down.
TCAACCCAATTTGTCTCCTTCCCTGCCCCTAAAGCTATGAAATTTTCATGCCTGAAAAGCAAGTTGTTGCAAGCCCAACAAGTGTCCCTGTCCTTACCTTCAATGTGGGCCTTCTAGAAAGAGTTGGCCTCTCTCCACCATCCCTTCTTCCTTACCACACTCCTGCTGTCACTCAGGCTGCACCGGTGCCATCCATGCATGTCACCTGCTCCAAAGCCAGCTCTCTCAGCCATCTAAGGATCTGCAGCTGTTTCACCTCCACTGGGCCTTCTGCTCTGCAGCTGCCCTGTCCCCTGTTCCTGCTCCCTGGGTGTGGGTGCTCCTGAGACTCAGCTCCTGCCCTCCTTCCCTCATGCTTCCTAGGAGATTCAAGAAGCAGGCTTGTGGGTGCAGGTCAGTGGGGCACTTGCCCTGAGTTGCATCCTTAGCACTGGAAAAAAAAAAAGTCCTCAAAACAGAAGTGTGTTGGCTACTAACCACAGTTCCATCTGAGTCTCTGCCAGAGATGCAGTGGAGGCTCCTTCCCCGTGTGCTAGAGGAGACTGCATCAGCTGTCCCCAGCCAGCTCTGGGGACCATGCCTCACATGCATGTCTCTGTATTCCGCCCCAACACAACTGTGATCTCAATTTGGGGGCTAGTTTTCATGGTCACAGAGGCTCTGCTGTTCTCTGCCTGCAGGGTGGGCAGTGCCTAGAGAAGGAATGACTCTGGTCCCCCAACCTGAAGTAGGAAGGAAGTTCATTCCTATTTCCATGTTGCAGCTGAATTGCTCCCAACACCTCTATGGGCCTTTCCTGGGACTGGGAATATTGCCATTCAGATCCTCTTTGAAGCTCTACATAGGAAGGTCTGACCCATACCACAGCATGAATGAACCAGAGTAGCCAAAGCCATTGCACACGGCCCTGTATGCTGCCCTAGGGGAGAGCAGCAGGCTGTAGCAGGGCCTCTTGGGAAACCCTTGGCACCCAGGTCCTGAGTCACTCAGAGACCCATCCCCTGCTCCCAGCATTTGAAGTGCCTGACTCTGGCAGAAGGTGCTTGGGCACCTTGGCACCACCTCAGCACCCTGGAACCCCACATTGCTAGGGACACTGGCCAAGGCCTCAACTGTGGGGCCTTTGCTTCTAGAAGGTCTGAATATGCCTTGTGACTTACTCTAGACAAGAAATTAGAACTAGGCTCTGTCCAGACTTCAGTGGTGACTCAGATACCTTCCCATCCCCGCCGATCCGTGAGTTGTCATGGCATTTCTGTTAGTCTCTGGCACTATTTTTCCTAAACTGTGTGCCCTGTTTGGGAAGATGAGGCAGGTAGATAAATATTTGTAAAGATTTGTTACCCCAAATGAACAGGATTTGAAAAAGCCTCTTCAAGTCAAACTACTTCAAAAAGAGACCAGCAACCGGGCATGGTGGCGCACGCCTTTAATCCCAGCACTAGGGAGGCTGAGGTAGGAGGAGCGTTGTGAGTTCAAGGCCAGTTTCGGCTACAACGCGAGTGCAAGGCTGGCCTGAGCTACATAGTGCGACCCTGCCTCAAAAAACTAAGGCAGAGCCGGGCATGGTGGCGCACGCCTTTAATCCCAGCACTAGGGAGGCTGAGGTAGGCGGAGCGTTGTGAGTTCGAGGCCGGCTTGGGCTACAACGCGAGCACAAGGCCTGCCTGAGCTGCATAGTGCGACCCTGCCTCAAAAACCAGGGCCGGGAGTTTGGCTCAGCAGCTTAAGCGCCTGTCTGGCAGGTGCAAGCCTGTGAGTTCGATCCCAGGTGCCGCAAAAAAAAAAAAAAAAAAAAAAAACTAAGGCCGGGAGTTTGACTCAGTGGTTTAAGCACCTGTCTGGCAGGTGCGAGGTTGCAAGTTTGATCCCTGGTGCCACAAAAAAATAAAAATAAAAATAAAAAAAAGACAGAGACTAGCATTTCATATACAAAATAGAGAAAAAGGTGTAATCAGAATTTTGTCTTGAAAAATTAAAGTCGTATATGTTCTAATTTTAATTGGCAAAACTGTATAAATTATCTATTTAAAATTAATTTTTAATTGACAAAATTATATGTATCATGTACATATTTTGAAATATATATATATATATACAATTGAACTAATAAACATATGCATTACCTCATCTTTTTGTGGTGAGAAAATCTCTCAGTGATTTTTATTTTTTTTATTTTAAAAATTTATTGATTGATTTATTTTTTTGAGACAAGGTCTTACTATATAGTTCTGGCTAACTTTGAACTCAATATGTAACCCAGGCTGGCCTCAAACTTGTGGTGATCCTCTTGTCTCAGCCTCCCTAGTGCTAGGATTACAGGCATGCACCACCACGTCTGGCTTTCCTCTTGGAAATTTTTAAGAATACATAATTAGCCGGGGATTTAGCTCAGTGGTGTAAGTGCCTGCCTGGCAGGCACCAAGTTGTGAGTTTGATCCCTCGTACCAAACAAACAAACAAACAAATCAGGAATACGTAATTATTAACTATAATCATCATGTTGTATACTAGATCTCCTGAATTTGTTCCTCCTATCCAATTGAAATTTTATGCCCTTTGCCCAACATCTTCCCAGTATTTTTTGTTTGTTTTTTCAGCACCAGAGATTGAACCCAGGATCTTGCACATGGTAGGCAAGAACCCTACCAATGAACTACCTCAATCCTTTTTAAAACTTTATTTTGAGACAGGTTCTCACAAATTGCCCTGGCTAGACTTGAACTTGCCATTCTGCTGCAGCTGCCCAAGCACTGTAGCTGGGATTACAGGTGTGTGCCACTGTGCACTGGCTTTCCAGTGTTCAGTTAAGACAAGTAGTTTTCAACTAAATGGAACTCTGGGCTCATGCTTAGAAAGAATATTTAAGGTGTGTTTCCCTCCCTAAATTATGACTGCAGAGTACGAGCTCATGTCATGTTTGATGGTATGATCAGTCACCAGATCATTTTGTTGTTGTTGTTGTTGTTTGTTTTTTGTTTTTTTGGTACCATACTCTGGTTTCTCTTCAGATTGTATAAATCTTTTGCCTTTGTTTTTGGTACCAGGAATTGAACTCAATGACCATGCACTTGTGCCACTGAGCTAAATCCCCAGTTCCAACACCCACTGGATCATTTTTGCAAGTTATTCAAGGGCTTCCTCAATTCCCTACTTAATACTTCAATTTGATATTCAGATTATCCCCCTGTGAAGCACCTAATTAGTTATACACACCTATGTCCTCTTCATTTGTTGATGGGCCTAATGAATTCTTTTAGATCCTTATTGTCAGCGGCTGTGATCTTTTGAGCAGCTTCATTCTCCTCAACTGTATAACATGCTGCATGTTTTGCAAAATCTTAACTTGCACTTTGGCATCTATTTCATTGTATTTTCATTGTCAGAAGTTTCCACCATCTCCCAATGCGTGACAGATGGCAGGATGGGGCGATGGTAGATGGAGTGTTGAACAGGGAGTAATGTTTACATGGAGAGTTGCATAGAGAATACATTTCATGTCCAGTGACTTTTGCATTCCTTCATTACCTACTGGCTGCATGAACTCGGAATAAAACTTTTTTTGGGGGATACTAGGGTCAAACTCAGGACCTTGCACTTGCCAGGCAGGCACTTGTACCACTGAGCTATATCCCTGGCCTTGGATTAAGACTTTTTAAAAAAAAATTGGAGGTGGGGGGGGAATACTAGAGATTGAAGCCAGGACCTCATACACGCAGATGCTCTACCGCTAATCTCTGTCCCCAGCCCTGGCTGCAGGAACTTGGGGACTGACTAGTTATATATAGCTCAAAGGACAAAAGGAGTCTATGCAGTGCTGGCCAGGGAGCCCATCCTTTAGGAACAGTAATGAGTTCAACAATAGCCATGTGAAGTCAAAGTGAGTCAAGGTAGGAGGGAAAGTTTGGGAAACAGACAAAGTGTATGCATTAGTGAACAAGGCAGGGTGGGAAATATCCGTTAATTGTCTGGGCCACAGGAGTGTCCTCTGCCAGGCTAAACACTGGTCTTTGTCTACGGCCATTTGAGGATTCTAAACAGAAAAGGGGCCATGCTGGTGGCAATAGTTAAGGTTGATCATGGGCCAGGCACTATTTAAGTGTTTTCTATGAATCAACAAGTTTCATCTTTCAACCCATTCAGGTAGATACTATTATATTCTCATCTAAAACTAGGGTGATTGCACTCTGTAGAGCTAGACACCGAGTGAATAAGCAGCATAGCCATGGTTGGCATCTGGGTCCATGCCTCCGGAAGTCACACTCCCAACCACTACCCATCTAGTCTCTCCTGAGCCCAGGCTGCTGGGAGGAAGCAAAGGTGACCAGGGAAGACGAAGTAGAAAGTGCAGTAAGAGGCTGTGTGCGTGATAAAAGACCTAAAACTGTAGGAGAGGGCTCTAGAGCAATTACAAAGGAACACTAAATTTTAAAAGAACTAGTGCTATTATATTGGATTTGCATAGACCCATTTTTTCCCAATTTGAGAACTGTATTGAATTATGCATGAAGCAGTCAACATTATAAGAAATGATCCACTCACTAAATTCACTTCACTTCTTAGGAGGAGCTCCCTCTCTCAACTCCATGATTTCCGTGTCTAACACAGGGACAAACCTGCATTTAAAATCAATTTGCCACAGACACCAATTCCACCAGGGGCTGAGACAACCTCAGACTGGTGATGCTGCAGCTCAGTGCCTCACTAGGCAAGTGCCTGCTTATGTTACTTCTATGCCCAACAAGCCCTACTCAGGGTGGCAAGCCCTGTGTTCTGGCCCCTGTAAGTGCTACTCTTGAGGATAGGCTCGACCACGCTCATCTGCATCAGTTTTCCTCTCTCCCTCTCTCTGTCTCTGTCTGTCTCCCTCTCTCTGGTTTTCTGAGACAGGGTGTTGCTATGTGGTCCAGGCTGGCCTTGAACTATGTAGCCCAGGCTGACCTCGAACTCATGGTGATCCTGTTGCATCAGTCTCCTGAGTGTTGGTATTACAGGCATGTTCCACCACGCTTGGCTGCATTGACTTCTTGGAATGTGAAGATATTTGTTCAATCCACTCTTCCAGCTGTTGAGAATCCAGTGAGGAAACAGATCATGGTTCCTCTTCACCTGTAGCTGCCAACCCAGAGAGAAGACGGGCATCTGTCAAACCTCCAGCCAGGACAGTCCTCAAGGTTAAGCACTAGGGTAGGAGTGTTGCTTGAGAGAGATTTTCTGGTAAGAATGAGGTTATTGAAAGTCCCCAAGAGATGAGCTCTACTGGGCAGCCTCTCTTCCAGCATGGGTGAGATGTGGACAAGCAGCCAGCTGTGAAAAATCTCTTTGCTCCAGGGCTCGCGTTACCTCCAAGCAGGCCAGCATCTGGATAGATGGGCGACAACTGATGCCTGAACTTCCAAACACAAACATCTTATGGCACACCCATCCTGGGAAAGAAGAGGCACTTGCTGGCCCATTTGTGGCATTTCCTCTGTCTCCCAAAGGCAGTATTTTACAATAAACTGTCTTGCCTGGCTTCTTTGTGCATATGGCACTGGCCTGTACCACAGAGGGAACAGAAAAGTGGGATCAGGTAGCCCAGAGCATGGCAGGTTGTGCTCATGCCTATCAAACCTCCTGATCATGGTTTTTGGGGACCTGAATCCCTCCAGTCTTAGACAGGAGCAAACATTGAAGAGACCTCCAATGCCCTTTCCTTGTGTCCTTAGGGCCCCTCCCACCCATTCAGTTTTCTGTGCCAGAACAATTTCCACTTTTCCTCTGCCCTTCCCTCCAAATGCCCCTGCCTCTGCAAGCCATGCAGGAGAACAGCCGGATACAGCACAACTGTCCATCAACAGAACCAGGATTCATCAACAGACTGGTAGCAAAAGTGAGCAAATGAGTCACGTATGACCAGATGGATGAATCTCACAAAATATTAAGCAGAAAGAATAAAATTATGTGGTGTCCTGTCTAACCTTAAGAAGTCCAAAATCAGGTAAGACAAAAGTATTCTTTAGGGGTGGATGTGAGGACATGGTAATGACAAAAGCCAGTGCCAAGGTTGTCTTGAGGGGTGGAGAAGGTTGGGGAGGCTGGGTAGGAACTTTTGGGGTGCTGGAGATGTTCCAGGTCCTGGCTGGAGAGGTGGGTGTTAGAGATGCTCGTGGTACAATTCATCAACCTCTATGGATAGTTTCGCGTACTTTCCTACATGTATGCTACTTCACAAAGTTCACAAAAAAGACACCCCCACACACACTCTAGGGTCTTGTCTTCTCTGGGCTTTGTCTTCTTAGGGTCTCATTCAGATATTTTATCAGGTCACTGAGTGGGAAGCTGTCAGGATCTGAAGACAAAGAGGCAGCTCAACCAGTCAGGTGGCCCACAGTCAATGAATGGGGGGCTCCCACCCTCATTCCTTTCCCCTGGTGTACTCCCGCCCTCAGCACTACCATGTCCTCACTCCAGCCCACCCACCTTCTTCAGAAGCACCTGGTCTCCTGGCTCTGTCTGGCCTCTCTCAGGTGGCCTTACCTGGCCCAGAAAGCGATTGGCTACAATAAACGACCCTAGGGCCCTTGGTTCAGTGCTTGTCTGGTTTGATATCTTTGGTCTGTGTGATTTATGTAATGTGGTCACTGGCTCGCTGACTTACAGTTGGGGAAACTTTTCATTATGTCATAATAACAGGAGCTCCGGGTTTACGTCAGGCTCTCCACTGGGCATAGCAAGCCAGGCTCGTGCAGCCCACTCGACTCCTTCTAGCTCTCTTAGAAGTTTTCTTTCTCCCAATAAATATTTTCTGCTCTTAATTAAAAAAAGAAAAGAAAAGAAAGCCAGGATCCTTGACCTCCCGGACAGGACCATTGAGAGAAGACAGACAGGTGCTATCAACTCCATGCAGTGGTTGGGGGCTTGCGGGAACCAGGGATGAGTGAGGCAGAAAAGGACCCTCAAGAAGTGACATGCCAAGATATAACTCAGCAGGCATAAGTGCCTGCCCGGCAAGTGCAAGGTCCTGAGTTCAATTCCTGGTACAAAACAACAACAACAACAACAACAAAAACAAACGAGAAGGATGATGCTAACCCATTGAGTTCTGGCAACAAACCTTTTGATTACTGTCTTATCATTCCCATTTTACAGATGAGGATTTACACTCCAGTCTGCATGATTCAAAAGCCAATTAACAGGAGACTGTTGTCAGAGTCTTGGCCAGGAACGATGGTGATGAGGTAGACAGCGAGACCGCACCCTGTGTGGGCTCAAGAGCTGCTGATGGGACCTGGTGAGGGGTGGCCAGTGTCACTCCCCACTGGATCAGCAGCATGGACTGTGTTCCACATTTACAGGGAAAGCAGGGAAAGGGAGGAACAGGTTTGGAGGGAAAAAAATCATTCATCTAAATGTGACACATCCTACTTCAGTCAAAGAAGGAAGGAAGGCAGGAAGAAGAAAAGAAAAAAGAAAAGGAAGACAGTTCTTCAGTGTTCTCTAACATCCTTCCTCATCCCTTCATCCAGCATCCTCATGTGCTATACTGGCTCTTTCTGGACTCTCAAACTCTCAGATATCCAACATCAGGCAGATCAGGACCAATAGGGTCCCTAAAAGGATGCTGTCCCCAGCCCTCTGCCTTCTTTCTCAGGAGCAGCATGGTGCTTGCTGTTCATCTTCCCAGACCCTTCCTGTGTGAAGAAGTCCAGCAAAGGGAGACGCCTGTTCATGGGCCTAGTCCTTCTAGTTCTCAGACCGCTCTGACACTCCCCAAAGCCCAAGGACCAAGAATGTGTGTGTGTGGTGGTGAGGGTGGGGGTGTCTCTTTTGTGAACTTGGTGAAGTAACATACCTGTGGGAAAGTACATGAAAGTATGTGAGGGGTGCCCTGTGGGTGTGCAGCTCTGCAGCTGAACAGGGCCCCGTGCTCAGACAGGCCTGCCTGTGGCCTTCAGTTTAATGCTCCTCTGTTGCATTTTGTTTGTTCATTTGTTTGGGACAAGGTCTTGCTATGTAATTCAGGCTGACCTTGAACTCACTATGTAGGTAGCCCAGGCTAGCATCAAACTCACAGTGATCCTCCTGCCTCAGCCCCCTGAGTGCTAGGATTACAGGTATGCACTACCATATCTGGCTCATTGCAATCTTTAAAGGCCTAAGTGTGTGTGTGTGTGTGTGTGTGTGTGTTACTGCACTAAGCTACATCCCCCAGCTCTTCACTTGTTTATTTATTGGTACTGGGATCAAACTCATGACATCACGCTTGCCAGGCAGGTGCTTGTGCCACTGAGCTATATCCCCTACCCTTATTTATTTTTTGATACAGGGTTGCCTAGGCCAGCCTTGAACTTGCTATCCTCCTGTGTCAGCCTCCAAAAAAGCTGGAATTACAGTCAAGTGCCACCACTCCCAGCTTGAAATTCCTGATATATTAAATGAGAGGCCCCACGTGATCATTTTGTACCCGACCAGATAATTTATGCGGCCAGCTTTGTACGTATGTCTACAACGTGATGGTGAGAGCCAGCAAGCGGTGGCCTCTCCCATCTGTGGGAAGCAGCCTCATTTGTAGCTAAGAAGCCTCACTGCCCTAAATCACAGAGCCGCGGTGATTAGGAAGAGCTTGCTGCCTTTGTTTCTGTGAAATACCCAGATTTTTGTGCAGTTTTATGTTTCTTCCTGGATCATAACTTAGGAGGGAACCCTTGGGAATGGAATACAGAAATAACAAATTATGAGCCATTAACTGTGCCTAATTGTTTCTTTATGGCTTGGAGTGGAAGCTCTCTGGCACTTGGTTATAGGGAAGGAGGGAGGGAAAGGAGGAAGGGAAGGAAGGCTTCCTTGGGGAGGAGGGGAAGGGGGCAGGGAGTCGCATTCAATAGTATTGCCAGCCTGGCTCTTGAAGCCTCAACTGCTCCCCAGGCCTTGCCTACTAGCTCAGATCTCTCACCAACATGGGGAGCTAGGGGTCCCTCACCTGTGATTCCAGCTCCATCCTGCCCTGCAGGTGTGGAAGCGATCAACCGGCTGGCTGGGGCATCCTTTAGGGTACAATTTGTCCTTGTTACCCAAAAAATTGATCTCACCTGCCTCCCAGGCTCCAGACTGAGCTAGAGACTTACAGGCTGCTTTGGCTGAAGAGCACTGACTTCTCACTTATGCCTACAGATGCCCAAAGAGTAACTAAAAACAGAGTAAGTCTTGGCATCTCTTCCTTCATTTTGTTTAAAATGTTTTATTTTTTGAGACAGAGGCTCACCATGTAGTTCAGACTATTCTTGAACTCACTGTGTAGCCCAGGCTGGCCTCCAACTTGGCAGTGATCCTCCTGTCTCAGCCTTCTGAGTGCTGGATTACAGATGTGCAACACCACATAAGATTTGACTTCATTTTATATTTACCTCCTTTATTACCTTAAAATGCTGAGTCTGATTCCTGATCAGCTCTGCACATAGATATGTTAATCAGTTAAGGAGAGTTTGTATAAAAATTGGTAATATGAGGTATATTAGTCCTAAATTAAACTTACCTATTTTACCACCCTTCAAGACTGAAGACAAGAAGATAAGAACAACTAAGGTATTTTAAGTGTTGGTGAGGACACTGAACCACAAGTTTTTACAAAGTCCTGTTCCAGAACCCCTGCAGTGGCACCCAGACTAAGTCTCCAGTCAGTGCCCCAAACCTGTAGTCCTCTTGGATTCCAGCAGAGACTCTATAGACATGCGAAAGTAGTCATCTCATGGGAGCTGGATTGGCCCCTCAAGTGATAAGGATTATTTTAGAGCCACCTTGCAAAAGCACAACTGACATAATAATCAACCAAACCCCAGCCCATCCCAGCAACTCTGTAAAACCTCACTCTTTTCCTTTATTAATGGGCCAGGGTAAACTTCTCATCAGATCTGTGCCCCCTTTAGTTCTCCCCAAGCTGAAGTCCCTGCTCAGTTTTCTCTTCCTTCTGAATTAAAAACTTTACCTGTGTTCTTATATTTTTTGATCTTGAATTTGCAATCCTCCTGCCTCTGACTTCTGAGTGCTGGGACTACAGATATGTGCTACCATGTCCAGACTGGCCTGGTTTTTAATTTCTATTATGATCCTGAAATCAAAGGACTTCAAGTATGGTATAAAACCACTGCAAATGCTTGTTCATTTCAGCAGACTCCTGTTTAACAGATTTAAACTGATGTGGGCATTCCCAACATAAACCTACCTCTTAGGAGTGTTTGTATTGTGGCAAGGAAGAAATTAGTTCCTAGAGTCAAATGATAATACCAGTACAACACACCAGAAGCTTTGTGACACAATGAAAGCAATGCGAAGGAAAAAGCAAATCACAATGGACCCCACCAAAGTGCAGATTAGTAACTCTTTTGAGAAACTGTACTTGAACAAATTGGAGAATTCAGAAGAAATGGATAGACTCCTAGGTGTGATAAACGGCGCGCATGAGAGACCATTCAAACAGGTTTTTGTGTTTAGCAACAAGGCTAGTTTATTTCCTACGAGTGCAGAGGGACTGAGATCGAGAAGGATGTCAGCCCTCAACCAGGGGAGAGGCAGAGTTTTGTAGGATTTGGGAAGGGAACTGTTATCTAAGGAATTTGGGGGGTGGGATGCCAGTGGTCGAGGCTCACAGAACAGTCAGAACGATCAGTGCAGCTGTGTAGATGACGTCAGACTCTTTGACACTGCAGAGATTGCACGTCCTATCCTGGTCTCATCTCTATGGCCTTGTGCTTTGTGTACCAAAGACAGTAAGGCCCACTAGTGGATTCCTGTCATTTGCTGAGAATGGCACATTTGCTGACAGGGTGTCATCTGGGTCATGCATGACACTAGCTACCTATGAATTACCAAAACTGAACCAAGAAGATATAAAACCCTCAACAATCAAATACCAGACAATGTTATTGAAGTAATAATAAATAATAAAAACTACCAACTAAGAAAAACCCAGGTCATAAGGGATTCACTGCTGAATTCTACAAAAATCTTAAGGAGGATCCAATACCAATACTCCTTGTATTAGTTTTTTTTTTTTCATTGCTGAGATAAAATATGCAACACCCAAAGGTAAAAGAAGGAAAGGTTTGTTTGGGCTCAGTTTGAAGAGGTTGCAGTTTATAGTGGACTGGTTCCAAGACAGGATGACATGGGAGAAGGACATCGCAGAGGTGAAACTGTCCATGACAAAGAAGGGCAGGCAGAAGGCAGCAAGCAGGAAGTCCAAGTGACCTCAGCAGCTTCTTTCTGTCCCTTTTATATTCTATCTAGGCTATCAGGTTTAGAGAAGGTGCCAAAACAATCAGTAGACTGATTTAGTAATCACACACTTAAGCCCTGCATCACACACTCTAGATCCAGCCACATCCGAAAAAGCCTCAACCTGTGACCACATGAGGCTTTGGGGGGAGGAACATCTAGACACAGCCGTAACATTCTGCCCCAGTCACCCAAAGACTCATAAACATTCCTTTATTTAAAAGGCATTTAGTCCATCTCCAAGAGTTGCCAAAGTTTCAGCAGTGCTGAAAAGTCTGCCCAAAGTCTCCTCTGAGATTTGAGGCAAACTCTTAGCCATTTGTACCTGTACAAATGAAAAGAAAGTTAAGCAGTTCCAACATTCAAGAGCACAAGACAGACACTGCCATTCCAAAATTGTCCTCTTCCTGCTCAGCCATCAAATTCTCCTCTGCTATATCTTTGTGGTCCACAGTTTTACTGGGTCTTCCTTTCTAGCTAAACTCACAACATTTTCAATCATTCTGTTGGCCTCTTTGCTCTTTATTCTCAACATAAATCTGGCTTAAAGGCCCCAATGGTATCCAACACTACCCCAACATTAACTGTCTTGAAATTTCTAGTTCTGCAAGATTAATTAGTCTGCTGCCCTTAATCTCAGTCTCCAACAAAGTCTCTGGACATGAGTAAAATGCAGATAAACTTTCTACCAAGGCGTAACACACATGTTCTGGAGTCCAACAGCCAATGTAGTCCTTATTCCCAGCAGAAACCAACATACCCTGATTTTTACTGACAGCATTCTAGTAGCATTCTGGTCTTCCGAACTGTGCAGAATCATGATCATCTTAACTGGCACAGAAAAAGCCTTTGACAAAATCCAACATCCATTCATGATAAAAAAAAAATCCTAAAGAAAATAGGTATAGAAGGTCTTTCAATTTGATAAAAACCATTTATGACAAACAAATGATCAACATCATATTAAATGGGGAAGAGCTGAAGGTTTTTCCTATAAAATCACAAACAAGATAAGCATGTTTACTATCACCACTCCTGTTCAATATAGTTCTCAGAACACTAGTCAGAGCAATCAGGCAAGAGAAAGAAAGAAAAGGGATAAGTATAGGGAAGGAAGAAGTCAAATTATCTTTATTTGAAGGTGACATGACCATATACATAAAAGGCCCAAAAATTCCACCAAAAGATTCCTAGAATGAATAACCAAATTTAGTAACAACAGGATACAAAATCAAAACACACACATGCACACACACACACACACACACAAGCAGCATTCCTGTACAGCAAAAATGAACTCACTGAGAAAGAGATTAGGAAAACAATATGGCCATTGACAATAGCATTGCCAGGGATTTAGCTCAGTGGTGTAAGCACCTGCTTGGCAGGCACAAGTTTGTGAGTTTGATCCCCAGTACAAAAAAAAAATTATTAAGACAGTAGTATGAAGAAAAATGAAATACTTAGGAATTAAACTAACCAAGTAAGTGAGAGACCTTTAAAACAAAAACTACAGTATTCTGGAAAAAAAGAGGATGCTAGAAAATAGAAAGATATTTCCAGGTCTTGCATAAACAGAGTCAAAAATGCCATACTTCCAAAACTGATATACAAATTTAATGCAATTTCATTCAAAATACCAATAGCATTCTTCACAACACTAGAGAAAACAATCTTAAAATTCATGTGAACTTAGCAGAGATCCAAAATAGTAAAAGCAATGGTAAAACAATCCTGTACAACAAGATCAAAGCAGGAAGTATCACAATCACAGACTTTAAGTTATACTACAAAGTTAGTGATAAAAACAGCACAGTATTGGCAAAAACAAAACAAAACAAAACAAAACAAAAACAAATACACGTGGATCAATGGAACAGAATAGAAGATACAGAAACAGCTCCAGTTATGTTCATCTATCTGATCTTTGACAAAGGGGCTAAAAACATATGCTGGAAGAAAGATAATCTCTTTAACAAATGGTGTGGAAAAACTGGCTATCCACATACAGAAGATTGAACCTAGACCCATATCTCTCATCATGTATTAAACTAAAATCAAAATAGATCAAAGATCTAAACACTAAAACAGAAACAATCTGCTGGAAATGAAATAGGCATAGGCAAAAACCTTCTGAACTAACCCCAACCGCACAAGAAATAATACCAACAATCAACAAATAGGATTATATCAAATTAAAAAGTTTCTGCACACCAAAGGTAACAACTGATAGAGAAGAGACAACATAAAGCATTAGAAAAAAGTTTTTGCCAGTTTTTCCTCAGAGGACTAATATCTTGAAAATATAAAAGAGCTCAATAAAACTGGACCCCCCCAATAAAGGACCTAATCAAAAAATGGGCAACTGAATAGGAATACACACTTTTCAGAAGAAATAGGATAGCCAGGCATGGTGGCACATGCCTGTAATCTCAGCACTTGGGAGGCTGAGGCAGTAAGATCACTGTGAGTTCAAGGTCAGCTTGGGCTACAAAGTGAGTTCAAGGCCAGTCTGAACTGCACAACAAAACCCTGTCAAAAAAAAAAAAGAAAAGAAAAAAAAAAGAAATCACGAAAGAAAGAAAAAGAAGTAGTACAAATGGCCAATAAATACATGAAAAAATGTTAAACATCTCTAGCCATCACATAAATGCAAATTGAAACAATACCAAGATTCCATTTTACCCCAGAAAGAATGACTACCATCAAATAATAATAAATGCTGATAAGACTGTGAGGTAAAAGGTGTTACAGAAAAGAAACAAATCACCTGTAAAGAATCACCTAAAAGCCCATCAGAATTATGGCAGACTTATCAACACAAACCCTCAAGTCAAGGAGAGCTTGGAATGAAGTATTTCAAGTCCTAAAAGAAAATACCCTACAACCCAGATTAATGTACTTGGTTCCCTTTCCATTAAAAAAGATCCATCTCCCTATTTCCTATTATCTATCCTTTATTTTACTTTTTATTTATATTTTGGGCTTCTCATGTAAAAGAAACCATGCAATATTTAAGATTATGTGTCCGATTTTACCATTTAACACCATGGTATCAGAAACATTCATTTTCCTACAAATAACTCAAATATCCTTTTTATGGCACAGTAGTGCTCCACTGTGTATAAGTATCACATTTTCTTTATCTATTCAATATGGTGACGGACATACAGGCTACTTTTGAGATTTAGCTATTATGAATTATGCTGATAGAAACATGGGTATGCATGTAATATGATACTTTAACTCTTGCAAGAAGACACCTAGAAGGGGAATAATTGGGTCAAAATGAATTTCAAGTTTTAGTTTTTTGAGGAATCTCTATACTGATTTCCATAATCATTGCATTAGTTTACATTCTCACCTTTTAATATTCTGCTTTTTTGTTGAATTTCTGATATTTTGACTGTTACAGCTCTTGGTGTATATTTTTTTGATCATGGTTAACTAGAGTTCTGTATGCCTCATTTATATGTATGTCAAATTCTTTTTCTCTGCTTGGAAAGTTTTTTGCCATGACTTCTGTGAACAGGTTTTTTATGTCATTTGTGCTCTCTTGTCTTTTCATTGACTCTGATCAATCTTATTTTTCTTTGCATCATCTAGTAGCTATTTGATTGATTTCTTGTGGTCCTTTGCTATTTTTAAGAAATCTTTCTTTTCATGGTCACTAACTGCAATACTGTCTTCTACATCTGAGATTCTGTCCTCACATTGGCTCTTTCTGCTGCACATACTTTCAATGGAATTTTTAATCTAGATATCTGTTTGAATGTGTTTCATAAATTTCATTTCTTTCCTATGTTGGGTGTTCATGACTGCCATCATTTTGCTAAGTGCCTCTATTTTCTTATATTTATCTGCTCTAGAGTCACTAACCATGTCTTTCATTTTGGTCACCATCTCTGTAGTTATCTGAGAAATTATCTTTGATTTGACATTTTTTAGAGCCTTATTCATTTGCTCCATTGTTACCACTTCAGAGGCCAGGTGGGTGGTTTTTGGACTGTCCCACCCTATTACCCCCTGGGTTTGCCTTTGCTAAGCTGGAAGTATGAGGTTGCATCTTAAGTGTCTTCTCATTTTGTTTTTTGTTTCATTTCATTTTGTTTTTAGTTTAAGTCTTTGTTGATGCTTGTTAATTGCCTATGGTAGGTAGCTGTATTGCTAGTTTTTAGAACCCTTAGGAAAGGACTACTTCTCAGAGCTGTCTTCTAGGTGTAGTTGGCTTTTGAGTTTTAAGTCTGTTGCAAGATCCTACCTTTTCAATTTATTGGGGGTGAGAAGTTGTTGCTTACTTGCCTCAGCTGCTGGTTCTTAGGCACTGATCTATAGTATTTTTATGACTCTTAGGGAATCTCATTCTTGGTATACCAGGAAGAACAACTGGTTAGGACAGCTCTGTCACTTTGAATAAAGTGGTACAATCAGCAATAACAAAAGCATTGAACACAGCCTAGAAAATGACAAACTGAGGTCACCATTAATTTGCCACCTTTAACCAGGTGAACTAGATTTGTGATTACAAGACAAAGTCTAAAATGGACCAGAGAATTGTATACAGTAAGTAAGCCCTCAAGATAGTGATTTTACCCTCAGGGGAGAAAATTTCATTTGAATTAAGGGGGAAAATAGATAAATAGAAGAAGAAGAAGAAGAAGAAGAAGAAGAAGAGATTAGAAGCAAAGCTTGAGGACAAAGGAAGATAATGCAAACTTTGGGAAACTGGTGAAAAAGGCAGGAGGGAAAAAGAGAAGGAAGAAAAAACCCAACAGAATAACAAGAAAACTAGAAACCATGTTTACACTCATGCAAAAATAAGAAAAAAAAAATCTAGGAAACAGAACAAAAACAAGAAAAGAGAAAGAAAGAAAAGAAAATAGGAAAAAAATATGTCCTCTTCAAGGTGTGTCTCTGCTGTCCCTGGTGTACAACATGGGCAGACATAGTCCATATCTGAGTTGAACTGATTAATCCCAGCAAGCCAGCTGTAGCTTTACAGTGGGGAATTGAATAATCTCCATGAACCTGCATCTTTAGTTCCACTGAAGTCCAGGCTGGTTTCTGGCAGTGAGGATGGAACCCAGACCCATTCAGCCTGCAGCAGTCCATGCACCTCCTCTGACCTGAACTTGGCTCCCTGCCAGTTTGAACTCAGCTCCATAACTTCCTGTTTTACCTGGACACTGGGAGCTGCTAGATGGAACCAGCATTGCTCGGAGTTTCAAGCTCAGTTCAGCCCTCTCCAAGATGGTTATTGGCCAATTGCTCTCTCCTAGGGGACATCTGAACCCAAATAACTTGCCAGGCACTGCTGCAGTCTGCTACATTCACTGCTTCATTACTGGTGTGTTACTCTATGGAGAACTCTGGTGTCGCCAATAGGCACTGAGTGTCTGCAGGTCTGAGCTGCTCCACACACAATGAGTCTGCAGGTTCGAACTTCCCCCTACCCCGACAGTGAGTCCCTGCTCAAGGAGAAAGTGCTATCTGTCACCTACTCCTTCACTGAAGTCTCTCTCTGCTCTCCCTGTGGGCTTCACTTCTTGCTTCAGATCCTTCCTGGGCCCCAGGGAGCCACTTCCCTCTTTCTCCTTCTCACATTGGTATATTCCAGTGTGTGGACAATGAATCTTGGAGAGACTCTTCCTCTGCTGTTCACCACTCCACCGTCTTCCTGGAAGTCCTCCTCAGTATTCTTTTCTTTTCTTTTTGGTACCAGGGATCAAACTCACAACCTCGTGCTTCACAGGCAGACGCTTGTGCTGTTAACTGAACCCCCAGCCTAGTATTATTTTCTTACAAAATCAATTATTATATTATCCAGAAAATATGCCCACCCCAAATTCCTTGTTTCCAGAGAAAGAACCAATATCAATTCATACTGACTGTTGAAAACAATTGTGTCAGTTCATCCCATTTATCTTCCACTGAGCTGATTTTTAACTGCTGCTCTTTTCTGTAAGCATGACTGACTTTCCTTAATTCACAACATCTTATTTCTTTTTTTTTTTTTTTTTTTTTTTTTTTTTTTTTTTTTTTTTTTTTTTTTTTTTTTTTTTTTTTTTTTGTCTTTTTGAGATGGAGTCTTGCTATGCCGTTCAGGCTGGCCTTGAGCTCACTTTGTAGTCCAGATTGGTCTTGAACTTGCAATGATCCTCCTGCTGCTGCCTCAGCCTCCCGAATGCTGGGATTACAAACATGCGCCACTATGCCTGGTTTACAACATCTGATTTCTATAGCCTGATATCAACTGGTTTCCCATTCTGACATCATGGAACCTTTTTGGTGCTCTCTCCCCAGGGCCTGCATCCTCGCTTCTTAGGTTATTCTTTACCCAGTGTGTTTTCTTCCCTCACTGGCCACTAAGAGCAGTGGCTGGGTACAAGGCCATTTGGAAGAAGGAAGGAAAGACCAGTGTGGCTGAAGCCTGAGGGGAAGGGCAGACCTAGGCTGTGTCAGAAAAGCTTCATCTGAGCATAGTGTGGTCTTTGTCTAAGAACCATGAGAAGGTGTCAGTAGGTGTTTTGTCACGTTGCTAATGTATGAAGAGCTTTCTGAGGGAGGTTCTGGGCACTTGAGGTAGATACTGTATGACGGGAGGAAGAACAATAAAGAATAATAAAGAATGGTGTTTGGATCCATGGTATCCTGTTGCATGTTTATAATCCTACCTACAAGGAAGCTGTGGCAGGAGGGTATTGAGTTCGAGGCAGGCCTGGGCAACTTATGAGACCCTGTCTCAAAACCAAACCAAACCAAACCAAACCAAACCACAGGAGTTGAGTACCAGGTCTGTGTGAGGGCAGTGGTGTGGATTCCCAAGGGATTGTGTATTCTCGAGAAATCTGGGAGGTTTGTTTTTAAGGAATCTTCTGAAAGTTGGCCTTCTAAGGGAAGTCTGGAGTTAGGCAGGACTATGAGAACCACACATGAAGCAGGTGGAATTGAAGTGGTGGATTGACAGCAGCAAGTGAGATTAGGAGGCCAAGAACTACCCTAAAGGTGAGAGATGGGGGAGAACAAGTTGCGGTTCAGGAAAAGATGCCCCAAAGTACAGGCCTCAGAAATGACCTCAGAGACAAAAGTTTTTTTCTGACCCCTGTCCTGTCTGTCACTGCTCATCTTTCCCTAAGGCAAGCCATAGGAACTAGAATTCCTCTTCCTCTAGGCAAGATAGAAATCAGAACCCCTCTTCTCCAAAGCCAACCATAAAACCTAAGAACCATAAATGTCCCCTATGCTTCTAAGAACTGGCAATAAGGAAATTCTATGACTTATGCTGTTTGGCTGTAAGTTGTAAGAAAAGGTCCTATGCTATAACTAAGGCGCCAAGAAGAATCTGGAAAGCAGTCTTGCTGGTTTCCCCAAGGCCTACTTCCATTAGCTCATAGCCTTTTGTTCAATCACAGTTCTACATATTGTGCATATTTCATTGAACCTAAGCATAAAAATGGACAGTTACCTCTGGGTCTTTAGATCCTCAATCTGAAGAACTCCCAGTCATGTAAAACTGTGATCAAATAAATCTTTTGCACTTTTTCTCCTGTTAATCTGTCTATTGGTAATTTATGGCATCAGACTCAAATATAAAACCTTTAGACAGAAAGTTCAAATTTCTCCTACAAAACTAAATTGGCAGCAAACCATGTGGGGCCCGGGAGGACAGACAAGCCAATTCGTCCTTCCCTTGAGTCAGCAGAAGCCATGCTGGGTGTGGGAGGAGTACAACAAGAGACCAATTCACCCTTCCCATGAGCCACACAAACCATGAAGGGCCCAGGAAGAGAGACAAGCCAATTTGCCCTTCCCATGAGTTGGCAGAAGCCATGCTGGGTCTGGGAGGAGTACAACAACAGAACAATTTGCCCTTCCTATGAACCAACCAGTGCGTGGGCTGAGAATCAAGAACACTGCCCCCCACCCCACCCTGCAAACAACTGGCTGATTCGGAGGACAGGCTGAGTTGATAGCAGCTGAGATACAAGAGCGACGACTAAATGTTTGTATTTTTTGATTGACTTTGCAGGCCTAAGGCCAGTAGTCTGAGCATCTATTAGGAGGATAACAATATGCAATACAGCAAATATGGGGGATTTCCTTATGTCTTGTTTTTGAAGTCCAATATTGTTCTCACTGTTTGATTTTGTTTTGATTTATTGTTTTGTTTTATTCAATGCTCTGTTTTTTTTTCAATGTTCTGTTTTGATTGGTTTTATTCTGTTTTGTTTTGTTTGATTTTACTGTGTCTGATGGTATGGACAACTGTTTTGAGGACAACAATATATATTATGGCAGCCATTGTTGATTCCCTATTGTCCTGTTTTGAAATTCTGTACCACTTTCACTGTTTTGTTTTTATTGGCTTTATTCTGTTTTGTTTTGTTAGGTTTTATTCTCCTTAAAAAGAAAACCCCAAAAGCCCAACAAACCAAACCAAACAAACAAACAAACAAAACTGAGCTGGCAAAGGGGACCCAAAAGGAAAAAAGAAAACCAGGAAGATATGGTGTCAAAAGGACACGGAAGACAGTGTTTCAAGAAGGACAAGAAGAAGTGAACTCAACAAAGAGAAGGGAAAGAGAAGGGAGGAAGGAAAGAAGCCAGAAACCAGAGCTGTGAGTTCTAGGAACCACAGATTCACCAGGAGCTAGAAGAAGGGTGAGAAGCCTGGTTGCCAGTGCAGAGCTCTTCAGGGTTGAGTTTGTTTTGTCTCCTTAATCAAAACCAAGAGATATACTTTTTGTAAATAGAACACTGCCCCCACCTAAACAAGCTCGGTAGCCACAAAGAAATGTACATATTAACAAGCAGAAAGATCCCTCTGTCAAACTCCACTCCTCAGTTTGTCCTTTGGTGCTATCCTTCTGGATCTTGATCTGCCACTCGTAAACTTTGAGTTTTGTGAAAACAAGATCACGCTACATTTATTTTGCAACTTCTTTTATCCAATTGGTGGTCATTTTGGGTCTCCTGGGGGTATATGTTCAGGTGGGTCTCACTGGTGTTATTGGCCGTATGGTACCTTATGGCCTAGGCATACCTGTGCTAGTTATCAATTGTGGAACTAATTGCCACCATTTTTGCAGCTTATAAGAACACATGTGTATTACTACACAGTCTCTCTAGGTCAGGAATCTGTCACAGTGGCTGAGTTCTTGGCTCAGGATTTCCTATGGCTAAAACCAAGGTATCCCCAGGGCTGTTGTCTTATCTGAGACTTGAGAGCTTTGTCTGGTCTTTTTCATGTTGTTTGCAGAATTCATATTCCTGCGGCTTGTAGAACTGAGGTCCCTGTTCCCTGGTAGGGTGTCAGCTGGGAGCTGCTCTTAGCTTCCACAAGTTTGTTACATTCCATCTTCAAAGGTAGTACAAGGGATCTCCATGACTGATGCCCCTCACACATCTAATCTCTCTTAAGGATAAGCTCAGCTCTTCCTAAAGTGTCACCTGATTAGGTCAGGCCCACTCAGGATAACTGTGCCCACCAAGGGTTTGTCTTGGAGGTGGTAGGGTAGGGCATTATTTATATGTAACATTCATTAAAAATACAAACCAAACCAAACCAAACCAAACCCTGAGCAATTTTCTACTAACAGCCTAATTGTGGGAATGAAATTCATAATATTCACAAGTTCCACCCACACACAAGAGAAAGGTTATGAACAGGGTTATTTTAGCATTACTTCTACTATGATACCATACAACCACTTTCTGGTATCTGGATAACTAAATTATTTCCTATATTTTTGTTTCTGCAAGTAGCTACAATTACTGTTCTTTTGCATTAATTTTGCATGCTTTGTAACCATTTTAATTGGAAGTTATGAAAAGTGACATTTCTGGGTTGAATAATGATCACACTTTAATTTTTTAAAATGTGCAGAGATTTTGGTAAAAAAAAAAAGTTTCAGGGGTCTTAAAGTACAAAAGCCTTTTTAAAAATAAGCTTTTAGGGCTGGGACTATAGCTCAGTGGCAGAGCACTTGCCTCACAATCATGAGGCCCAGAGTTGATAACCAACACTTCAAAAATAAAATGAACTTTTAATTGGGAATATTTTTCTACCGTCTTTAAAAAAAGTATTATTATAGTGCTGGTGATGGACTGAGGGCCTCACCTATGCTATGCAGACACTCTACTACTGAACCTTACTCCAGCCATACTGTACACCTGGAAGGAAATCACTGTGTGTAGCCCACACTTATGAAGCAGGGAGTTGTGCTGTACCTCACTGAGAGTGAACTATTGACATAAATTACTTAGCGTTTCTCATTGGAGATTTGCTTATTTTCCTCTGTTTATTAATATTATCATTTAATAATGTCAGTGTGGACACTTGGATATTTACTTAACGCTTTGAATTCTGACTTTGGATTGACGTATGTTTATTTGTATGATTGGATGCTGTTAGTCTTTTATCCTAGTAGGTGATAACATTTATTTCCTTTTTTTTTTTTTTTTTTTGAGTACTGGGGATTGCAAGATAGTATTTCTATATACAAACGTTTCCACAGCATCCGTAATAGTCTCTGGTGTAGCATACATTTTTAAATTCTTCTTCTTTTTTTTTTGAGATGAGGTCTTGCTGTGTAGTTCAGACCAGCTGTTATGGATTAAAACCTGCTGGTCAACTTAGCACCAGCTGAATTACATCAGCATGGTGCTGAGTAAAGGTGGTCCACCTGAAGAAAGTTACCAGCATAAATAGAGATGTGGAGAAGAAGAGCGAGGTGTTGTGGGTTCTTTCAAGAGTTGCTGTTTCAAGTCAATGGTTCTCCTGGAGGTGATTGTCATGCTGGCTTCCTCAATATGGATTCGGCCATTATTGGAGGAGCTCAGGACCTCATCAATGAGAGTGGCTGTGGTTCACCTTGGGTACCTCTGCTCCTCACATTGTGCATCGCTTCCTGGCTCCAGAGAGGAAGATGTGTGCTGGAGAAGCTTGTCACTCTGGGCTTCCTGACCTGTGCTTGACTGTTCTCATTGTTGGAGGAGCACGGAACCTCATTGCCGCTGAGGATGACTGTGGTGCTCTTCAGGGAATCCCCGCTCCTTATTTTGAGCGTGACTTCTCGGCTCTCATGTAGAACCCTTAACCCACTGCACAGCTCCTTCAACCCGCTGGCATAGACTTTATAGTTTCCACCACTGACCTTTGGCCTTTCCAGCACAGAACCGTAAAATAGACTGGCGTGAGTCCTTATTGTGGGCTCTTAGATTTCCAGCTGGATTTGTGGGAGGCATTTTCATGTGTTTTGGGTCTCTAACTGGACTCATGCAGGACATTGCTGTGGGATCCAGGCCATTGTTTGAATATCCTGGGTCTTAGTGTTGTGGACAGATTTTCCTGCATTTTCTTGTGTTTAACTCTGGGTGACCATCATAAAACAGCATTATAAACTCTGGGTCCTGTATGCAGTTGCTCTCCCTGTAACCCCTGACTACAACACCAGTCTTGAACTCACTGGCCTCAAACTCACTGCAACCCTCCTGCCTCAGCCTCTCAAGTGCTGGGACTACAGGTGTGTGCCACCATGCCCGGCTCTTTTAATTAGAATAGTTTAATTCTCTGTTTGTGTGTGTGTGTGAGAGGGTGGGGGAGACTGAACTCAAGATGTTGCATTAAAGTACATTCCAGCTCCCTCCCCCTTTTTCTTTTTTTTTTTTTTTTGCGGCACCGGGGATTGAACTCACAACCTCGCACCTGCCAGGGCAGGCACTTAAGGCACCGAGCCAAACTCCCGGCCCTGGATTTTTTGAGGCAGGGTCGCACTATGTAGCTCAGGCCGGCCTTGTGCTCGCGTTGTAGCCCAAGCCGGCCTCGAACTCACAACACTCCGCCTACCTCAGCCTCCCGAGTGCTGGGATTAAAGGCGTGCGCCACCACGCCCGGCCCCTTTTTCTTTTGAGACAGGGTTTTGCTAAATTGTCCAGGCTGGCCTCAACCTTTCAATCCTCCTGCCTCAGCCTCCTGGGTGACCAGCACTAGGTGTGTGCCCATCCCCCCTACTTTATTTTTGTTGCTCAAATTAGTCCAGCTTTGGCTGTTGGCATTCTTTCAGCTAACACCTATGTCACTTTGGAAGATCCCCAGGTTTGTCTTTTTGTTTGCATTGTTGTTTTGTTTTTGGAGCACTTCTTCTCTTTTGGCACTATGGGATGCCCCAGATTCATCTTGCATACAGTCATATGCTGCATAATGACTTTTGTTTTTTGAGACAGAGTCTCACTATGTAGTTTGGGCTGACCTTGAACTCACTGTGTATCCCAGACTGGCTTCAAAGTCTATGTGATCCTCCTTCCTCAGTCTCCCAAGAGCTGGCATTACAGGCACATGCCACCACTCCTGGCTCATAATGACATATTGTGCAAGGACAGATTGCACGTATATTGGTGGTCCCATGAAATTATTATGGAACTGAAAAATTCCTCTAGCTAATCTAGCTGAAGGACATTGTTGCCACTGTAATGTCACAATGTAACTCATCATCACTCGATTGTGGTGATTCTGGTGTCAACAAACCTACTGTACATGTAACAGTCATACAAAAGTATAGTACATAAAATTATGCATAAGAATTAATATTTAATAGTAATAAATGAATGTGTTTCTGGTCTATACTATAGTCCCACAACATACTGTGATTTTCCCCATATTTCCTGGGTTATCTTTTTCTTATTGATTTCTAAAAACTGTTACATATTGAGTTAGGAGCCTTTTATTAAACATACAGTTAATACCCAAATTACAATTTTGAACTTTATAATGGTGTGAAAGTGACATGTATGAAGCAGAAACCATACTTGGAATTTTGCTCTTTTCCTGGAAGACAATATATGGTATGATACTCTCAGCTACTCTCAGGTGTAATATACAACTGCCAGTCAACCCTATGATCAAGTGGGCAAACAATTTATTTTACAGTGTACTGTGTTGCTAAATATGATATTTGTTAGGTGTGTATTAAATACATTTTCAATTTATATATTTGTATTTTAAATGTATTTTTGGCTTATTTGAATATACCCATTATAAATCAAGGAGTATCTGTTAATGTAATTCTAGGCTGTCACTTAAACTTACTTTTTTTAAACCGAGTGTCGTGACACACACCTGTAATCTGAGTGCTCTGGGAGGCTGAGGCAGAAGGATTGCAAGTTCAAGCCCAGCCTGGGCAATTTAACAGACTCCTCACCCCAACACACACCGTGTCAAAATAATAGAAAGGGCTGGGAATGTAGTTCAGTGTGAACTAAACTTGGGTTCAATTGAACTTGGGTTCAATTCCCAAAACCAACCCCTACCGCAACCAAAGAAACAAAAACTTAATTTTTTAAGAGTTATCCTTTGTTAGCTACTAAGCTAATGTCTTGCAACCACAAACATTCCATTCTACACTGCTCTCCAGTGCTGGGACTGAAACTGCAAAACTAATTATCCATAATCAGCTGACTTTTTGCTAAATCCTGCCAACAGGGGCACTAAAGAAAGACTAGAAGACAGGAGAAAGAGTGAGGAGGGAGTAAGTAGCCTGATGTTTGGTTTGATGCTCCTGTCAGTGTTGACTGAGCACTGACGCCTTCCGTGAAGGCAGCACTGGGCGCCAATTTCCAGCTTCTTGTAGCCATCCTAGAATGAGACTCACTGCAACCCTTGGAGGTACCAGTCAGGTTGTACCTGAGGTGGGCAGAATAATGGTTCTCCAAATGTTTCAGCCTCCTAATCCCTGGAGCCAGCTGAATACATCTCCATAGGAGACTTTACAGATGTGCCTAAGGTGAGATAGGAGATTATCCTGACTAATCTGGCTGAGTCCAAGGTCATCACAAGGGTCCTGCATCAGGGAAGAGAATGCAAAAGAGCCAGTGAAGACAGTGACATATGCAATATGCAAAGGACGTGGTTGGCTTTGAAGATGCAAGAAGGAGCTATAAACCAACAAATGTGGGTAACCTCCAGAAACTGGGAAAAGCAAGAACATGGGTTTATCCATAATTTCCAGAAAGGAACGCTGAACTGGTTGCTTGATTTTTAGCTCAGCAAATTAAACCAAGAAAGATTGTTGAGGTGCTTAAGAACAGGAGTGTCCCTAGGGCATGGAGTTCTAGTTAGTTCTGTCATTAACTAGCTAGCTTTGGGGACAACACAGCCCCTCTTTGAACCTCAGTTTCCTTGTTCACTGTGTGCTGGTCATTATCCATTCTCATCACTGAAGGACTTTAAGCAGAGAAATGGAATAATCAGATTTGTGCTGCAGAAAGATCACTCAGGCTGCAGTATGAAAAATATGTGGCTCTTTCTTATCCATATTTATCAAAATTTTCCTAATCTTTTGAGGCCTTGTTAAATTTTCTCCTCTTTTGCAAGTTCCTTCCTCACCCAGACTAACCTTTTTAGTCTAAATTCTTCTGTGCTTGGTTGTTTCCCATAAAGCAAAGAGCTGCACAGACTGCAAACCCTTTGACACTGGGAATCACGTTTCTCATTCTCATTTGCTCCACGGGGATAGGCCTACACAAGGACATAGACTCATGGAGAATTGTCCTTTGTACTAAAAAACCATTTTAGTGGGACAGAGGAAGGAATAAGTGAGTCACTCAATACTCATTTGAGACTCAAGCCTACTTTTGATAACAGAGCTTATCTGTAAGCCTCAAGATGTGTATGATTAAGCACTGCAGGATGTATTTTCCATGGCTATGAAGGGTCCTGAGCTGCCTGGAGTGCTGATGTTGGATGGAACTGTCTGGGAAACAGGCCCTTTTGTCATGAGGCTTTAATCATACCCTGCAACTCTAAAGTCTGAGGGCTTCCTTTTCACCTTGCACAATACATTGACAGCTTTGCCCTCGCTGAACTATGGATAAGTGAGAATGAGTGATAGTGACCTGTTTTTTCTTTTCTTTTCAAAGTTTTGGCTGTTAAATATATCCTACCTTAGTTCCTTGCAAGTCTGTACTATGGAAATAAAAAACTTTTATGGAACACCTAATCCACAGTTTGAAGGTCTATTCTCCCGTTTTGTAACTTTAAAAATTTACAGGCAAAAACCTCAAACGTTTGTTATCATCTAAGGAAAGATTGGAAAATGCCTGTGACTTTTTATAGAGTCTAATTAAGAACATTGTACCCAGGTAACCCAGAGATTTCCCAGATAATTTACTAAAGAATTTTACTGGGCATTAGGTAACAAGCTATTCACAAACAGTGATTAATCTCTGGGAGTCCAGAGGGGATAGTGTTTGAGAAAGAGTACTTTCCATGTATAGACATAGTCATACTTTATAATTAGATAAGAGACACAGACAAGAATACATTTGTTAGCCAGGTGTGGTGGCACACGCCTTTAATTACAGCACTCGGGAGCCTGAGGCAGGAGGATCATTGTGAGTTCGAGACAAGCCTGGGCTACAAAGTGAGTTCAAGGCCAGCCTGAACTACATAATGAGACCCTGTCTCAAAAAATAGGGACAATAGCCAGGTGTGGTGGTGCACGCCTTTAATCCCAGCACTCGGGAGGCTGAGGTAGGAGGAGCGTTGTGAGTTCGAGGCTGGCTTGGGCTACAACGCGAGTGCAAGGCCAGCCTGAGCTACATAGTGTGACCCTGCTTCAAAAAACTAGGGCTGGGAGTTTGGCTCAGCAGTTTAAGCGTCTTCCTGGTAGGCGTGAGGTTGTGAGTTCAATCGCTGGTGCAAAAAGAAAATAGGGTGGAGGATTTAGCTCAGTGGTGCAAGCGCCGCATGGCAGGCACGAAGTTATGAGTTCAATCCCCGGTACCGAAAAAAAAAAAGAATACATTCGTTAAAGCAAAGACTAATTCTAACAACATAGTATGATGACCATTATACCTACAAGAGTACAAATAGAGGTCACCTTGAGGTGGACTTAGGCCCTGCTGCAGTCACAGGGTCTGCTGCTTTCATCTACCTGCCTGCTGGAACGTGATCTCCAATAGAGAAGGACTAGATGACAGGAAAAGACATTCTGTTCTCCAAAGCTGTTGAATGGGAAAATGCAGGAGAGGCAGGAATAAAACTGTGGAATGGGAAAGATACTAGGAAAGCTATATAATAAAAAGTAGTTGACGTGAACCACATTCTAAACTTGGGCATTTTATTTCTCTTTTAAACTACACATCAAATAAGCAGCAAAGGGAGGTGGATCAGAGCAGTGTTCATTAATTAGTCGTGAGGTGAAACTCTATAGCTCTGAGACTTTCAGCATCAAGGGGTTTAAGTTATTTTTGCATAATTCTAAGTTGTTATTTGTCTTTTCATTTTCTTTCTATTTCCTTTTGAGACAGGGTCTCTCGATGTAGTTCAGGCTAGCCATGAGCTCACTATGTAGTCTAGGCTGACCTGGAACTCATGCTGAGATTACAGGCACTTGCCACCGATCCAGTTTAAAAAAATTTAACACAAATTGCTGTGAATTCCCAAAAAGCGTTTGTTTGTGTGTTATATCAATCAAATTTGGCCATGGGAAAATATAGGAGAGCTGAAACTGAAATGAGAAATTTGTAAACCTTTATTGATTCATTAAAAACAATTATACATTTATTATGCATCAACATAAATAATATCTGTATGGAAAATGTTTCTAAAACAAAAATATAATGAGAAGAGTGACACTGACATTCTCCTTAGTGAGAGAAGTGACACTATTTTACTTCTCTGTAGCTGGGCATGGTGGTGCACACCTGTAACCCCAGGATTTGGGGGGCTGAGGCAGAAGGATCATGTTTAAGGTCTGTCTGGGCTACATAGTGAGACTCTGTCTCAAAAAACAAAAACAAAACAAAACAAAAAATTGAATAAGTTATATGCAGTAGAGTATGCATGTTTTAAACACATACCTCAAATACATGTATATACCATATAATCTCTACTTATTTCAAGATATAGACAATTTACATCACTGTAGAAAAACATCTTGTGTCTCATTCAATCAATACCCAGTTCCCTAGGTGTGACCATTATTCTGATTTCAACTCCACAGATTACTTTTGTTTGTTCTTGAACATTATATAAATGGAATCATATATTATGTATTCAACTATGTCTGGAGAACATATATTTTTTGTTTGTATGTGTTTTTTGTTTGTTTGTTTGTTTTTGTTGTTGAGGTTTGAACAAGAGCCTTGTGCATACTAAGCACAAGCTTTACCAGCAAGCTATAGGCCCAGCCCTATTTCTGGCTTTTTTTCTCTAAGAATGTTTTTGAGATCTGTCTGTTGTTGGGTGTGGTGGCACATTCCTATAATCCCAGCACTCAGTAGGCTGAGGCAGGAGAATCATTGTGAGTTGGAGGCCAATCTGGGCTACAGCATTTTCAAGGCCTAAACTATATAGCAAGACCCTGTCTCAAAACAGCCAAAAAAATAATTAAATAAGATTTATCTGTGTTGTTTGGTATGTTAATAGTCTATTCATTATTATTGCTGATAGTGGTTCATTTTATGACCGTATCACAAATCATTTTATTTTCCTGCTGATGGATATTTGGATTTTGTCTAGTCTTTAGTCATTGGAAGCAAAACTGCTATGAACATTCTTATAGAAGTTTTTGATGGACAATGAACTAATTTTCCTGGGCACTGTGGATGTGGAATTCCTAGGATAGTGGTGGTGTACCTATGGCATGTGTGTCGCAGCAGAATGTTTGTATCATTTTAAGGCTCTAAAAAGTTCACCATCATTGTCCTAGAAACTTGAGTAAATATATATTTGGTTTTATAAGAAAATGCCAAATAATATGAGCGTTTTATTTATTCCACGTCTCAGTTACTTTTCTCTCATTGCTGAGACAAAATACCCAACACTCAAAATTAAGGAAGCAAAGGTTTATTTAGCTTACAGTTTGTGGAGGTTTTAGTCCATAATCAGCTGGCTCCAAGGCAGCGTCGCACGGCACTGGGTTAACACTTCAAGACAGTAGCCAGCAAAAGCAACCAGAGCAAAAGAGGGGCAAGAGCAATCCTCTTTCCCTCCTTTATATTGTACACAGGCCACCACACCCCATGGTGCATGCAAAATCTCTGTGCCCTCCTCTTGCATAAGATGAGGATATTTACAAAGTAAGGATCCTGGCTCCCTACTGAGTCTCTTACTTAAACTTCTAAACTTGTCAAATTGACACAATGTATCAACCATAACATTCCACAGCCTCAGTGACACTTGATGAAGACCATTTAAAAATGTTCAGCCATTCAGCAAAACACATAAAGTATTTCATTATGGATTTAATTTACTGTTATGACTTTAATTTACTGTTATGGCTTGTATCTACATGTCCCCTCAAAGCCTCATCCACTCATAGGTGGAGCTTGGGGAGGTGACTGGATCATGGATATGATACTGGATTAGTCCTCCAATCAGTTTAGCATAGTTCTGGGTGTAGATGATAGATTTACTGAAAAGGGAAGACCCATCCTAGGTGTGAGTGGCATAAACCAATAGACTGGTAGCCTAAATGGCATAAAAAGGGGAAAGAAGAAGGAAGTCACTCTGCTTCCTACCTGCCCATCCATGAACTGTTTCTCTTCTGCCATGTCCTTCTGCCATGCTTTCCTGTCTTGGAGCCAGCTGACTATGGACTGAAACCTGTATAAACTGTGAGACAAAACAAACCTTTCCTCTTTTAACTTGTGGGTGTTAGGTGTTTCATCTTAGCAGCAAGGAAAGTAAGGTATTTGCATTTTTAAATATTATTCTGAGTAGATTTTAATATGCTTTTTAGTCATTTTAATATCTTTTCTGTGAAATACGTTTTCAAATATTTTACTCTTTTAAAAATTGAATCTCTTCATAAAGCAAAAATTTAAAAATTTCATATGCTTTACTCATGGATTCGTAGAGATTCTTTGTGTATTTTGTATATGGATTCTGTATCAGCCCATAGCTGGCACTACTTTCTTAGCAAATATTGTACTCTTTTGAAAATTGAATCACTTAATAAAGCAAAACTTTAAAAATTGCATATCCTTTGCAAGCCGGGCGTGGTGGCGCACGCCTTTAATCCCAGCACTTGGGAGGCTGAGGCAGTTCGAGGCCGGCTTGGGCTACAACGCGAGCGCAAGGCTGGCCTGAGCTACATAGTGCGACGCTACCTCAAAAAACCAGGGCCGGGAGTTTGGCTCAGTGGCTCAACCACCTGTCTGGCAGGTGTGAGGTTGTGAGTTCAATCCCCAGTGCTGCAAAATAAATAAATAAATAAATAAATAAATAAATAAAATAAATAAATAAATAAAATAAAAATTGCATGTCCTTTGCTCAATAATTTGTAGGGTTTCTTTGTATATTTTGCATATGTATTCTTTATCAGTCCATAGCTGGCATACTTTCTTAATGGTATTTTTTATAATCAAATGTTCTTAATTTTAATTAGGTCCAATTTATCAATTTTCTTTTGGAGTTTAATGAAATTTGTGATAAGATTAAGATATTTTTACCTACCCCCAACCCAATGTCATGAAAATATTTGTCTATGTTTTATTTGGATATTTCATTGTTTAGTTTTTTAATATATGTCTTGAATACACTTAAAAACAATTTTTTGTGTAGTTTAAATTAAGGGTCAGGGTTCCTTATTTTCCATACACATACCATTGCCCCAACACCGTTTATTAAAATACTATCTCTCTCTAGGTAATTACAGAGGCACCTTAGATGTAAATCAAGAAGTCTGTGGTTTTGATTTCCCTGGTTTCAGTTATCTGCCCTCAACTTTATTCTAAAAATATTAAATGTAATAATCCAGACATAAACAATAAGTTGTCAATTAATAATTTTAATATCATTCTGAGTAGTGGGATGAAATCTTGTACCATCCTGTTCCATCTTGCCTGGAACACAAATCATTCCTTTGTCTAGTGTATCAATGTTGTATACACTACCATCCATTAATAGCCGTCTCAGCAAACCACTGTTGCACTGTCAAAGTACTTGAGTTAATAACGGCCTCAAAGCAGAAGAGGAATTGTGCAAAGAAGGTACCAGAGCATAAAACATGAAATGACAGGTGTGGTAACATTGTAGGACATATAGGAAAAAAACAGTACTGATGCTCCTTGATTCATGATGGGGTTATGTCCTTATAAAACCATCATAAGATAAAAGCAAAAAAATGTATTTAACACATCTAACCTACCAAACAGTATAGCTTAACACATGGCACACTGTATAGTATGCTTGTTTACCCTTGGGATTATGTGGCTGGCTGGGAGCTGGGGTTCACTACTGCCACCTAGCATTTTGAGAGGGTGCTGCAATGCATACCTCTATTCTAGGAAACTTAAAATTTAAACTATGATTTCTACTGACTACACCTTACTTTGCACCATTGTATGATCAAAACATTGTAGGCTGAACTATCATTAACTTGGGGACTATCTGCATATATCAGGTTGAGGACTATCTACAGTTTCATTCATTGGGAGTCTTAGAACATATCTTGGCAAATAATTTAATTTTTCCATGACTCCGCTTTCTCATCTTTAAATTGGGGCAATAAAAGCACCTATAATTTAACAGGGTTGGACTTGTCAAATATTACACATTATGTAAATGTTTTTGTATTTGTTAAATAAGACAGGAACATATATTTTTAAATTATATTAAGTCAAAGAACACAAAATTTAAAGAATTTAAACAATTGGACAGGAAGCACTGAAGCTTTTGACAATCTGAGGATACTCAGAATCCAGTGTGTCAGCTTCATTTAAAAATAAAAATATACCAAGTAACAAATATACAAATCCATTGTATTTATCTATACTAGCAATGAATTACTAAAAGTTGAGGTTAAAAAAATCACATTTACAAAGCATCAATCAACATGAAACATCTAGAGATTAATTAAACAGAATATGTGTAAAACCTGCATAATGAAAACTACAAAACAATGCTGGGAGAAATTAAAGATGATTTAAATACACAGTAGGATACTCCATGTTCATAGATTAAAAGACTCCGTAATTGTTAAGACATTAATACTTCCCAATTGATCTAGAGATTCAATGTAAACCCAGTCAAAACCCCAAAATCCCAGTAGGTAATTTTGTGGAGATTGACAAGTTGATTCTAAAATTAGTATGGAAAAGCAAAGAACTCAGAAAAACCAAAACAATCTAAAAAAAGAATGAAATTGGAGAAAGCAAAATACCATATTTTTAAGACTTATGATAAAATTATGGTAATTAAGATTTAAAAAAGCATAAAGATAGACGTATAGATTAATGGAACTGGTTCTAAAAGCCAGAAACAGACTCACACATGTAAGGTTAATTAGTTTTCTGCAAAGGTGCCAATATAATTCAATGGGAGAAAGGAAAGTTTTTTGAATAAATGGTGCTAGAACAATAGGCTATCCAAGTGTGAAGATAAATCTCAACTCTTACCTTATATCCTAGGCAAGAATTAATTCAACGTGGGTCACTGAGCAAAGTATGAGTACTAAAAGTGTAATTATTTATGAGGTGTTATGATTTGGATCTAGAATGTTCCCCTAAAACCTCATGTGCTCAAAGATGGGGCTTCTGGAAAGTGATTGGATCATGGGGGCTCTAGATGATTTGCTGTCAGGAGGCAGGGACTGGTTGGGAGAGGTGTGTCACTGGGGCATGACCTGGAAGGGAATAGCTCCCTCCCAGGCTTCTCCTCTCTCTCTGCTTCCTGGCCACCATGACATGAGCAGTTTTCTTTTATCCAGGCTCTTCTACCATGCCGCCTACCATGTAAGGACTGCAAATTCTAAAATGTGAGCCAAAATAAACATTTTCTCCTTTAAATTGTGGGTGTAGGGTAATGTGTCTCAATGATGATGAAAGTGACTAAGACAGAAGGAAAAATTGATTTTCCAACCTTGGGTTAGGCAAAAACTTCTTAGGGGATAAAACAATAACCACTGGGCTAGGAATGTAGGTACAATACTTGCCTAGTATAGTCAAGGTCCTTGGTTCAATCCACAATACAAAACAAAATGTTAACCAGTAAAAATATTAGTAAATTGGACTTCCTCAAAATGAGAAACTGTTCATCAAAAGACACTCAAGAAAATGAAAATATAAGTCACAGACTGGGAAATAATAGTTGTAAAACACATTTGGAATCAAAGCCTTGTATCCAGAACACATAAAAAACACCTAAAATTCCATGATAAGATAAATAGTCCAAATAAAAAATGGATAAGAAATTTGAACATAGACCTCACCAAAAAAGTATAAGAAACATGAAAGGATTCTCAACATTACTATTCACTAAGCAAATACCAATTAAAATTACAGTAAGTTATCAGTATAAATTTAGTAGATGGCTAAAATTAGAAAATATTGACAACACTAAATAAAGGTGAGGATGAATAACAACAACTGGAAATCTGATATATTGCTGGTAAGAATCTAAAATGGTAAGACCATTTGTAAAAATATTAGGAATCTCATAAATGTATTCTTCCATATGATGCAGCAATCCTACTTTTAGGTATATAAGAAAAATGAAAACATACCCACTTAGCACCTAAATGTGAATTTTCATAGCAGCTTAATTTATAATAGCTGGAAACAACTCATATGTCTTAGTTACTTTCTCATTATTAGGACAAAATAGTTGATACTCACAAGTTAAAGGAGAAAAGAATTATTTTAGCTCACAGTTCATAAAAGTTTCAGTCCATAGTCAGCTGACTCCAAGGCAGGGAAGAATGGCAGAGGAATATGGAAGAAGAGAAATAGTTCATGGCATGGTAGGCGCCAGTAAAGTGACTTCCTTCTTCCCATTTTTATTTCATCCAGGCTACAAGCTTATTGGTTGGTGCCACCCACATCCAAGGCTGGGTCTTCCATTTTTGGTAAATCCACCATCTGCACCCAGAACTATGCTAAACCAATCAGTGGACTAATCCAGTATCACACAACCATGACCAAGTATTATACACCATGATCCAGTCACTCTCAAAAGACCCACCTATGAGCACATGTAGCTGGGGTGGGGAGCAGACAGATAAAAGCAAATTGTGGCACACGCATACAATGGAATACTAGTCAACAATAAAAGAACAAAAAATTGAAACATGTAACAACATGAGTGATTCTCAAAAAACAGTATATTGGGTTAAAAAAGGAAGACACAAAAGAATTCATATCATATAACTCCATTTTTATGACACACTGAAAAAGCAAAAGTATTGTGGCATAAAACAGATCATAGGCGTCTAGGAACTGGGAGTGGAGGGAAGAAAACTGACTATAAAGGAATGGATATTTTTTATTTTATTTTAGTTATTTATTTTTTTTTTGAGACAGGCTTTCACTATGCAGTTCAGGTTGGCCTTGAACTCACTTTGTAGCCCAGGCTGGCTTTGAACTCACAGCAATCCTTTTGCCTCCTGAGTGCTGGGATTACAGGCATGCACCTGGCAAGAAATGGAATTTTTAAAGGTGATAGAAATGTTCTATGTTCTGATGTGGTAGCGATTACAAAATATATTAATTTGTCAAAACTCACATAACTATGTACTTACAATGGGAACATTTTATAAATACCTCAATAGATCCGACTTTTAGAAATTAAACTCAAGATGTCGCTCACATTCTATTTTCTTGAGGGCCCACATTCTATTTTCTTTGAGTGTGTACATTACATTCTGCCTAATAAACCTCTTTATGCCTCTCAAACTAATTTCAAAAATCAAAAAGATCAGAGATTGTCATTACCTTACAAACTTACTCTCTGTAAGTATGGCCTCATATAGAATGCAGAAGAATAAGATTTATACTAGTCCTGCTTGTCTGTAGTTTCACTTTCTATGGTCAATTGTGGTTTGAAACTATTAAGTGAAAAATCCCTGAAATAAACAAGTCACAAGTTGTAAATTGCACATTATTCTGAGCAGTGTGATGAAATCTCGCGCTATCTGCTCCATCCTTCTGGGGATATGAATCATCCCTTTGTCCAGAGTTATTCATGTTCTATGTGCCGCCTATCTCTTAGTCACTTAATAGGCATCTCAGTTATCAGATTAACTTGTCATGATATCATAGTGCTTATGTTTAAGTAATTCTTATTTTACTTAATAGCTTCAAAGCATAACAGTAATACCAGCAATTTGGGTATGCCAAAGGAAATCATAAAGTGATTCTTTTCAGCACAAAGGTAGAAGTTCTTTACTTCAAAAGTAAAGGAAAAAATCATATGTTGATATTGCTAAGATTTAGAGTAAGTGTGACTCTTCTATCTGTGAAATTATGAAGATGGGAAAATAAATTCATGTTAGTTTTACTATTGCACCTCATACTACAAAAGTAATGATTATAATGCATGATAATTTCCCCATCAGGCCAACCTTGAACCTAAACACTGAATTTGATTAGGTTCTCATCTAATTCAGTTTGTGACCAAAATTGTAGAAAGAATCAAGTTTGTGAACTGAGGTACCACTTTATTTAGTTAAGGTAGAAAAGGTGTTAAATTCTGAGATTTGCCTGGAGAGGTAGCTCAGGTCACTTGTCTATCATGCTTAAGGCCCTTGGTTCAATCCCCAATAGTGAGGAAAAAAATTGTTGGCTTTAGCACTATCCTCTGTTTCTGTTTCAGCATCCACTGAGGGTCATAGAAAAATGTTATGTGAGAGAAATCAGAAGCAACAAGAAAATAAATACCGACTGTAAATATATATATATATATATATATATATATATATATATATATATATATATATGATTTTTATTGCTTAGATTTACAGGGCTGGAGACTTCTATGCTAAGGTTGTAGTTCAAGGTATGAACTTTTTTTTTTTTTGCCTGAGTCCCTGCAAATGACTTTTAGTGCTTAATAAATGATAGGAATTCACTGAAGTTTGTTAGAAATGAAGTTATGCTCCAAGTACTGAAAGACATGTGTCCTAATTATTGCAGTGGGTTTGGCATGGGTTAACTCAACATGAATGGTTTGAACTGTGGGTCAAATGTACCCACGATTCAATAATTCACTAGAAAGACTCATAGTATTTGGAAAAGGATGTTATATTCAATTATGGTTTATTATAATAACAAGAATACAGATCAGAATCAGCAAGGGGAAAAGACATACAGGGCAAAACTCAGGAGAAATCATACATAAGCTTCTAGTTGTCTTATGCTTATTTCACATATGGCATTTAATTTCTCAGTAATGATACGCAAAGTGCCCCTAACCAGGGAAGCTCACTTGAGCCTCGGTATCCAGGATTTTTACTAGAGGTCAAACACATGGGTATGTACCTTCTATTTAAATTATCTTAGGTATTTTCAGTCACATAGAAGTCAAACTGACTGTGTAGCACACAAAAATAGGTCTTTGATCTAAATCACACTGTTTGCATAATGTATATGGCCAAACGGAGATAATGTAGCTCAAGGTCTCAGGCATACAAACACACTTATCAGACAAGATATTCCAAGATTCAGTGGTTATCTTCCAGAGCTGGTTGATGTGCAAGTTTTGAGTAACTCGAACTTAATTTTTAATTGAACAGACTATATCAAGATTTTAAAGACAGGGTATATGAATAGATACATATTTAACTGTGTATATGAGGGTGTATAACATTCCCAAAATTTATATCCTATATTTTATGTGCATGAATTTTTTCTAGATAAAAGTTTCACAGCTTTCATCAGATTATCAAAGATCCCACCACTCAAAAAGTTTGAAGAATCTAGAGTGAGGCTACAAGATGGTGGAACAGGAAGCCACAGAACTTACTCCCACAGAGACACTGACTTACCCACAAC